>ML793986.1:91159-122101 GCA_009831015.1 Picea engelmannii | reverse complement strand
TATATATATATATATATCATGGAAAAGTCAAATACTTGTTATAACATATTTGATCCAATGGATAGCATAATCTACATATCTACAATAGTAGTGAGGCCTGGTCTGTAGTGGAATATGATGGATGATGAATAGGTCTTTCCTACTCATATAGGTGAGGTGAAAGAGGAGGATGAGGAATAGGTCTAGCATGCTCATCTAGGTGAGTTGAAAGAGGAGGATGAGGAATATGTGATGCCTCCTCATGATCTAGGTGAGGTGAAGGAGGATGAGGAGGATGTGGATAAGGATGATCATGACAACCCTCATCAATTTGTGGGGTATTGGATGAATGGGCCATACTAGAAGAAGAGTTGTGAAGATCATCAGGAGCCCTCCTCACTACTAGTAGCATGGAAGTTCCAATGATATGATGCATAAGAGGCATAAAATCACGCAGAATTTCCCTCCAAATATCCAAGAGCATAGGATATTCCTTGATGTCTTGAATCAGGGAAAGGTGGACTCCCACCTTAGTAAAAAGTATAGATATTTGGTTGCCTAAATCCAACCTGAATCTGGTATCGGGCCTATAGCACATGCCACCAGGTATCTGCACATGAGGAATCTGACCCATTGCAGCCTCAAGCATCATCTCCTCATCTTCATATGTTGGGGGAGGAGGCACGTCCCCAATAAAAGTGCCAATATATGAAATATATATAGTACAGAACAATAATTAAAGAGTTAATTCATTAAACAATTTAATAAAACAAGTTAAAGAATGTGTTAGAATTAATTTTATTCTAACTAAGTAAGACAATAAAATGAAACTATATTAATTTAAACAAAACAATAATATTACCTCTATCATATGGTGGCTCATATGTTATGAACAAGATGTTCAAAAATCCTCCAATACAAACTCGTGTAAGGACATGACACCATGATGAACATGTGATTTGTCACACTACCTAGTTTCCCTAGTGTGTCTAGCACAATCATGGCTAGAAACTCCACCTAGCCCCTTTTGGGAATCATTTCCCCCCACATGCACATCCACAAATGATTCTTCGACCTAGGAGGATGATGGAAACAATTTTTCCTCATCTTCGGAAACCTCTCAAAAAATAATCAAAACAACTCTGAGGAAAATGGGAAGTTCGATCTCCCACGTATCATAGCCCAACATTTGTCGAGCGCTATAAAATATTGTCGTAAAAAAAATACATACCATCTAATACACCCTGGCCACTGTACCAATTAATCAACATAATAGAAAAGAGGGAAGCTAATGTGCTTCCCATCACTGGTAAAATGGGTTATGGTAGTCACTAAGAGTGAGAGGAACCTATCCTCCTTGACACCGAAAGAGGCAATTTTCAGCTATCCACCAAACACCTGAAAATCAGTTGGGGATAGTACCTCAACCCCAATATATCATTGAGAGTACATGAGTTGACTCTCAGCAGCAACACCTACTGGGACATATGGGAACTTGGGAAAATCCTCCCCTCTCCTAGATAGCCCAGTGATAAAGTAAATATCCTCCTCAGTCGGATGGTACCACTAATCCGGACCCACACGAAAAGCTTTTCGATGGACATCCCATCGATGGATCAGATGGACCAAGATCCCAAACTTCCCCTTAAGGGATGTATCCTCCTCATAGTACTTAAGGAGGCCTACATCCCTCAAGAGAGCATGAGTCATTGGAGTAATAGGGAGAGGGTACAAATTTCTCTACCTCTCCCTCGCCTCTCATTCCCATACAACATTGTACGGGTCCACCCTCTACTCTTGCTACTGTTTTTTCTCTCTCCGCTCATGTCTTTGCATGATTAACATATGAAATCCATATTCACTCATACTTAAAACATTAAAAAAATATATTGAATGGTAAATTTATCTATAAATACAGAAAAATAACTTCCTTCAAAAAATAAGATAATTGCATTAACGGTGCACCAAATAAAAAGTCATGCACCGTCAACGGTGCACCCATAGATATTGGGAGCATCGTAACCTGTGTGTTTGTGTAAACTAATGCACCGACCAAAATATGTTTTATTGTGTTATGCGGTGCATTGGAAAACAGTATCGCACCAAGGCACTACACTATAACACATATGCCCCGATATGTTACATTTATCATATGCACTGCTTAAACCAAAAAACAAATTAAAATATTAAAGAAGTAAACAATTATTTAAAATTAGAAAAAAAAATGTGATGTGTATACGTTATTTACACTCACCAATGCCTGCAAATAACATAGTCGCACCGTCACATAACCTTTAACAAATTTTTGAGTATGGAATTTATTATGGTGCATTATGATCGATCCTATCGCACTATGCCTAGTGCTACCAAAACAATTACTAGGTGCACTGCAACACAATGTTACATTTCTCGTTCGTGCATTTGGTAAACATGAACACCCCTGTGCGCAAATTTATCAACGCATTGTGTAAAAATATATCTGATAAGGGCGGTGTGTTGTGTACTTTAATTCCCCAGTTTGTTATATATACTTTGACACACCGCCCCACCAGTTATATGATTTTCTTCGATGCATTGTTAACCAGACGTGTCGATCCGTTTATTTTTACCAACACACCACCTAGAAATGTAACAAGGTACCCAGTGCACCCTGTAAATTTACAAGTCGCACCATATGCAGTGTGAGCCGAGAGCCTCGAATGCACCACACATTTTTTTATTTTTTTTTACTTAAAATTTCACTCAATTTTAAATTTTAATCCAGTGAAAAATCAAGTTATGAAGAAACAAGAACATTACCTGGACAATTTTTCATCAGGGAGGCATGGTTGCGACGTACTAAAAAACAAATTTCCCACCATTTGGAAAAATTTTAAATTCACGCATCGAGAAACAGATGAAAGGAAGACAACCAAGTAAATCACCGATGGAAGGGAACTTCAGATAGGCAAAGATTTCACCGGTGCTTTTGAGCTCTACAACAGTGAAAATGGTAAAAATGATTTCTATTGTTAGTAACTTTTGTAATAAAACCTTGTTCCAGTGCGCCTGACACACAACCGCACCGGGCCATCCATGTTTAATGAGTGCACCGGTTATTTTTAAAAAAACATATCCCTAGCATGGTGCACATGTTTTGGGGTGTGCACCAGTGCGTTTACTACTCCATAGCGCATCATTGTACAGTTTTTGAAAAACTACAATAGTGCGAAATTTTTTTTTAAGCATTACATGGTGCAGTATAATAATAGACACCCCAGTGCACTTGGGTTTATAGAGCGCACAACCTAAATTTGGAAATTAACCCTAAAATGGTGCTCCATATTAGAGCATTTGTGCGCATCGGTGTGCATTATACAATGGAATGCACCGGTATATATTTGTTGACACAATCCTACATTGTTGCGTAAATGTTTTTATTTAACCATATGACAGTGTGTTCTATTAATAGTGCCCCGGTGGTTCCAATGTTACGTTGTGCACCGTAGATTTTTAAAAGAATGTTATTATGGTGTGTCATTATTTCCTAGTGCGTCCTTATTTTTGTAGCGCACCGGATAATATTGTTCTTTATTTGAAATAACCATGCTATGGTGCACTAGTTTTGAGGGCACTAATGTGCATGTTGTAGAAAATGCACATGTACGTTAGGTACTTATAAACGCATCGGTGTGAAAAAATCTTCTAAAACCTTTGTCCTCTCACCTCCACTAGTATCATCCACTATAAACATATTTTTGGGATATTTTTATAAGGGCATCCGCAAAAAACTCCACTAGAGGGTATTTTCCATGTAGTGTATTTAATAGGAGTCTCCAAGTCAAATGGATCAGAATAATGGAGGAATCCACCATAATGTGAAGTAGTCTTCCTCTTCGTTTGTAGACTCGCCATCTCTTTGAACTTTGAACGCTTCCTTTCTTCCTGTGGATTGATCTCTCACTAAGTCAATTCCTAAAAGTAAAATCTCTTGGGCATGTTCTTTATTCACCTGCTCTTCTTTTCTTTCTCACACTAATGTCAATTCTGTGATATCTAGGACCTACTCTTTATCCACCAATTCTTCTTATTTCTCGTTTCTTCTCCAAACCTTTATGTATCTGACATGTTCATTTTTTCTTGTATATTTTTCTTGATCTAGTACTATTTCGAATCCTAAGAGTATAACTTCTAGGTGTCCTTCATTCATTTGATCTTCCTTTACCTATTCTTTTTTTCTTTTCCATAATTTCTTATATCTTATATCAATGTTCTCTTTCATATAAGTATCCATCATTCCTCTACAATCATGAGCTATGTCTCCATAATTATGGAATTTGTAACATTAAATGTTATGTGGGGCCACATAAGCATTTATTGCTTGAATATTTCTTCCATAAGCCCTGCAATATGAAACTTTATGTCCAAATTTAGTACAATAAAAACAATGACCATAAAATAAATTAACATACCTTTGAGTGAATGATCTTCTTTGTGGTGCAGTCCTTTTGAATTCATGCCTTCGCTAATCATGATATTCTCTAATGTTGACCCTTCATTCTGATTGAAGCTTCTTTGTGGCTTGAATGCAGAGGGTCTTCTTGAAGATGTATCTTTATCATTTTTCTTTGATTTTATATGACCATGATTCCTTCCTTTGAGTACTTATGCATAACTCTTACTCTTTTGTTCAGTCTTCTTTTCTGGAAACCTAGAGTGCTTCTCTTTAACATTATATATTGATGATGTGGATCTTTTTGTATTTTCATTGTTCTTACTGAGCTTGATGGTTTTGTCTCTCAATGTGACAACTTATTCTTCAAGCTTCTCAACCTCTTCTTCTTTCTTCATCATCTGAGTCTTCACAACTTCTTATGTTCGCTTTGCTTATTCAAGTTGGATCTTCAAGGAGATGATTTCCTTTTCAAGTCTTCTTTCTTCTTGACTAAATTCTGCTTCAAGTTGATTTAAGTCCTCATTTCTTTCCTTATGATGCTCGATCAAAATATTTTATCTTTTCTTTTCTTCCTTTCTTTCGGCTTCCAAACATTGATTTTCTTCCATTTGACCTTTGTATGTTTCTTCAATCTTTCTAACTTATTCTAGCTGAGATTTTAGTTTCACGATGACATGTTGGGATTCTTTGTAACTTTCTTGAGAATTCTTCTTGACCAATTGATCTTCAATAGACTTTTTTTTCTTTCTTTCTTTCATCAATTCATCTAGAGCACTGATTAATTATGCTTCAATATCTACTATACCTTCTTCCAAATATTTCTTACATGATGAGCATCTTTGTATTCTATACCCACATCTAATTTATCACTCTTTGGCTATGTGATGGGATATTCCTCAACATAGAGATTATGTATATTATCCCAAAGTTCTTCAGTTGATAAACATGTTCCTACTTTCTCTTTTACTGAATTAGGTAATCCTTCCAAGATGAAATCCATTGCTATTTTTTTTTTCTTTTTCAATTATTTATTAGTTGCAGTATTTGGTTTCTTAGTAGTAGTATATCTTTTAACAATTGATTTCCAAACATCATGTCCTTGTTCCTATAAAAAAAAATCATTCTGATATTCCACATCTCATAGTTCTGACCAATATGATCATCAAACCATGGTATTCCATTATTTATGTATGCATTATTCTTGATCTCCATGATCTACCTTCCAGTGGTTAAATTGTTTCTTGAAACAACCGACTCCGATACCAATTGTTGGAATACTAAGAGGGGGGTGAATCAGTATGAGCACTTTTACCACTTTTAACCACAATATACAAACTTCAACTTAATCAAAATTATATCACCAGTATATCATCAATATAAACATAAGAAACATCATATCAAAAACATCACATCAAGTACACAGTACACTATAATTTATGTGGAAATCCAAATGGGAGAAAACCATGGAATGATTTCTTATATATCAAATAATACATTCATTGGAAGCACCAACTTCCCAATTCTCTAACTACAACTGGAAGGAGGATAAAACCCCCTATTTACAAGAACCAACCTGAAGGAAGATAGAACTCCCTAAATTCTCTAGCTCCAACCAGAAGGAGGCTACAACCCCCTGATTTGCAGGCTTCAACCTGAAGGAATCTACAACTCTCTAAAATCTATGGCTCCAACTAGAATGAGGCTCCAACCTAAAGGAAGATCCAACACCTTGATTCTTCGGATCTAACCAAAAGGGGGATACTACCCACTTTCCTTACCCCATATTTCCACCCTTAAATATAAGTGTAGACCAGTTTTCACTACCACAATCACTTCCATTGTCACTGTCACTACCACTTTCACTATCAATGTCATTGTCACTGATACTCAACTAGATCCTCTCACATGGATCATATACCAAGGAAACCTCTCAACTAGATTTCCAACATCACCAACACATGCCTCTACCAATCATGTACCAAGATCACCAACATTCTGTCACAAGATATGTGTCTCAACCATGTACCATACCAAGCATCAACAATGTACCACAACTTGTACAATAATAAGAGCATAAACCATGCACCAACACTTGTACCAATCCATGCATCAATCATGCACCACAATTGTGCCAAACCGTGCATCAACCACACACCATAACTTGTACCATATGCCTCAACCATCAACCATGTACATCAACACCATACCAATTATACCAATATTGTATCATACCATGTATCAACCATGTACATCAACACCTATACAATACCATATCACTCAATCATTCCATATACCATGTACCATAGGATATATCAAACAAGTACCATCAATGGTGTACATCAACAAAGTACCAAACAACCAATATCATATACCAAGTATATGCCTCAACCATGCACCTAATATGTTCCTTAAGCATGTGACAATGCCTCAACAATATAGCAAAGACTTGCCTCAAGCATGCACCATAACATCATCAACATGTAACTCTCAAAAAATGCATATAAACATACTTGTAACTCTGTAATAGACCTGGTGTATGTGATGATATATTTCCATACCTTCCTCAACTTTAGCAACAAGAGAATAACATCTTCATCAAAATTTACCCTAGTCTCATGGGACTAGTTTTTGGATTAGTCACAAACCCTAACTTTAAAAAAGCATAACTTTGTACTTGTAATGAAAAAAGGTATGAAATGTGTACCAAATATTCACTATATTCTCTACAATTTCTCCAAGTTTCACTTCTTCGAACATCCCATAAAAGGAGTTATAGAAAAAATGGTATACCTTGTTGAATTTTGGCTTATTCTAGAGAGCGAACTTGTAGACAATTCCACACGAGGAATATTATATATATATATATATATATATATATATATATATATATATATATATATATATATATATATGAACACATGTTTTAACCGGAACAGATGTTTGTGACTAGTTTCAGGACTAGATAAAAGCCCTATTTTCCACAAACTATATCTCAGAAAATATGGTGAAAAAGAATCTTAAATTTTTACCACATGTAATTTGACATGTCTTATAAACCTCCTCTAAGTTTCATTATCTGAATCATTCTATTAAAAAAAATTATAGTGAAAATGGTAAGATAACCTTTAAAAAACATACCTTAGAACACATCATCACAAGACTTCTTCATCCCTTGGAATTTCTCCCTTCTTTACTTCATCTTCCCTCTGAAATTCTCCTTAGATATATTTTGTTACCTCAAATAAGAACCACTTACTCACATAAAATATATTTAATAGAATGTGTGTGTGAATGTACTTATGAGTGACTTCTTGAGTTGTATATATACTTTTTCTAGGTAACATCTTTCCTTAACTTTATGGATTTTTGAAATTTCTTGTTACAACCACTTTACCCTTTCATTAATGAATTACAACTAATTAGGGGATTATTAACCCATATTTATGTTCTCCATAGGGGCTTCTTAACCCATATTTGGGGCTTCCAGCTACATGACCTCATAACTCCTCAACCATGAGGAACTATGTAACATTCCACCTACCATTGGAAATGGAATGACGAGGACAATCCATATATGAGTGTGTTATATGCATTTTAATTTTCCTTCATGTCCTTATTCCTCAAACAACTTCAAGTCTCATCACCACACCTTCTCGGCTTCATGTAGACTTCATCAAATGCACCCATCACATATGCTGGCATCAACCACTCTTGTTGACATCAATGAAAACTAACTCACCATCAATATCAACCATATCTCTAGGGATTATGTACTTCTCCAAGGGTTGACATCAATCTCCAAGAGTTGACATCAATGACAAGCAATTATCCAAACCAATTGTCCAACAAGGGGATACCCTTCCCTCAACCCCATAGAAGGCCTAAATATCTTAGATGGTATTTTATTGATTAATACTGGAAAATAAATTGAATAAATACATGTCATTAACCACTTGAATACAACATGTGAGAAGCATGTTTGAGTGATAAATAATCTAAGATAAATCCAAGAGACCTTCCTGAAATTATAACTTCCTACAATACTCAAATAAGATCCACTCCTAATACATTTGTAGTAGCCGTAAAAATACTAAATTTAATTTGATTTAACATATAATTCTTTCTCATACAAAAATAATTCAATCACCAACATATGAGCATATGATATTCGAAAAAAATTAAAATTGTATCCATAGCATAAGAATTACTTAACAGAATAAATAAATTACCTCTTCTTGATGCTAATTCCCCCATCGATCTGGTTGTTCGTTGTTGAAACTGTGTCAAACATTGCCCAAAACTGTGTTTCCACCCTGCCAACTAGGACAGCTTCCTAGCTCCAGGATACCATATGGATATCCTGGCCCCCATGCCCAAAACCTCCAGCAAACTGGTGCCCCTGTACTGATCATTTTCTCGACTCCCCAACTCAAACTCTCTCCAGCCAATTCTCAAATCCAAGAGAGCCCTCCCCCAAAAATCCAAGTCGAATGATAATCCCCTCTTTCGTAAACCCTCTTTCGCTCATATCCCCATTTCACCGCCCTTTCTCCTCATTTATTTCTTTACCTACACATTTATTACCTTATCCACCTAGTTAATGCCCCTTATCCACTTATTAATGTTCCTTATCCGTTTATTAATTCTCCTTTTCCCCTCTTTTGTAAACCCTTAATTTAAACAATATAATTTATTAACCCTCTTAATTTAATACCCATGTCAATGAATGTAACAGGTAATTAATTAATCAAATTATAACCATTAATTAATTAATTAATATTTAATTAGTATCATTATACCAATCTTTGTTTAATTAATAATATGTTAGAAAAATTAATTACCTAATAAATTTTTACTTAATAATCCCTAAACATATATTCTACTAGGGTTGTTACATACACCCACCCTTCAGGAAACTTTGCCCCGAAGTTAAAGTATCTTATGGTCAAAGGAAAAGAAACACGGTTCACACATTCATAACAATTAATCGACATTATCAGTAAGTAAGTCAAGAAAACTCATACATACTAGTGTATATGTACAAGAAATGCATGTGTAGCTAGTACATACAAGTCTCATGCATGTACTAATAACTCAAACTATCATCCTTTAGTAATTTATGTATGCATCCAATCCAGTCATCAAGACTAGTCTTTTATAAAAGACAACAAACCAATCAATTGTTTGAGAAACCCTTTAATTACTATTATCCAGTTCAACAATTTTTATTTAGACAAGTGTGGTTTAGTTACGTAATTATGAATATTCATATATACACATTTCTTTTTCTTTTTTTTTTGAAGGGAAAACATCAAATTCCACCACAAGATAGATCTCCATACCTTCTCAACTATTACTACTCATCCTTCCTCCCTAACCTACTTCCATATCCATTCCTATCCTTCCTCTGCTAGACTATCTTGGAGTGTCAACTATATTGACCTAACTCTAAATAGAACCCATAAGCAGAAGTGTCGCTATCTCGACCAAACTTCCCTAGTAGGCATCTGACAGTCATCATCACATGTCTTGGGGAGCATGAACTAACACTGTCCTCCCATGACTTCAGGTTTCAGAGGATACACGGTGGGAAATTCCTCCACCCCTCCTAATCATAACTAGGGTCCACACCCTACAATGGAATATACAGTGGCACCGTGTTGTTGGGGGTTTTGTCATCGTTTATTCGGTTTTGGGCAGTGTCATCACCTAAAATCATGCACTGGTCCACATATCATAGCAATGCATCCAAACCAATATAAATTCCACATACAATATTCATACCATAATGTTTCTCGGTTAGTGTTCCTAATATCCACTTTCATCATCATTATCCCTTGGCTATTTCATAGCCCATAACCTGCAGATTAGTCTATAACACAAACTCATACGTTTCTATGCATTATCATCATGTAATTGCATACTATCATCATTTCAATTTGGTATCCCTGTACCGATAAATTAACATCAAAGTTTTACAGTTAGAAATAGATCTCATAATATCTCATAATTCAATTTCGACACCCATGCATAAGATTATCATTTACCCAAAATAGATTGCATCATATCCAAAATCATTCTAATAGTATTTTAAACATTCATAAAATTCTTCATTCTCACAATGTGTCGCATCATATACATCATCATCAATAACATTTAAACATTCGTAAAATTTACATTCACGTAGTCGATCGCATCATATACATCATCATCAATAACATTTAAACATTCATAAAAGTTCATAAATTTTAAAGTTTAAGTGTATCACTTAATAGTATCACTATGACTAGAAAATAAAGTATATAGGCCTCATGTAATCCTAGTTGTCTAAGTCAAAGGTGGTGTTACATACACCCAACCTTCGAGAAACTTGTTCTCGAGGTGGTCAAAAAAGTGAGGGATAGTCTCGTCATAGTGTCTCGGCATCTTCCCAAGTAGCAGATCCTGGACTATACTTGTCCCAATGGACCTTAACTTGGTCTACCAGATGATTCCTGAGCTATTGAACTCTATGGTCCAATATGCATAATGGTTCTACCATGAGGGTTCCCACATCCGATACCTGCAATTCCTTCCAATTTAGTTTATGTGATTCATCAGCAACATAATGACGTAAAATAGATACATGAAATACATTATGAATTTTATGCAAGTGGGGTGGCAGTACGAGACGATATGCAATGGGTCCAATTTTCTCTTGGATTCTGAACAGTCCTATAAATCGAGGTGACAACTTTGTCCCCTTCCCGAACCGTATGGTACTCTTATTAGGCCTAATACGAATGAAAACCTAGTCTCCCACTTCATAACTTCGGTCCATCCTGTGTGCATCCGCATAAATTTTCTACCTATCCTGTGCTTCCTTTAGTCTCTGCCTAATCTGAATCACATGTTATTCCATTTCCTGAATCAATTCTGGCCCAACTGTTACTTGGTCTTCTAGTCTATGCCAATTCAATGGTGTTCTGCATGGCCTCCTATACAAAGCTTCGTAGGGTGGCATTCCGATGGAGATATGAAAACTGTTATTGTACAAAAACTCTACCAAAGGTAGGTACTTCTCCCACTGGGTTTGATTATCCATTACATACATCCTAAGCATGTCTTCCATGACTTGATTTACTCTCTCAGTTTGCCCATCTGTTTCAGGATGATAAGCTATGCTTAAGTTCAACTGAGTCCCCAACGCTGACTACAAACTTGTCCAAAACCTAGAAGTGAATCTGGAGTCCCTATCTGAAATGATCTTCTTAGGTATCCCATGAAAATGGATAACATCACTTACAAACACACATGCCACATCAGTGACATCGTAAGTTTCTCTAACCGGAATAAAATGAGCACTCTTGGTTAACTTATCCACTATCACAAGAATGGCATTATGTCTATGACATGTGAGCGGCAACCCCACAACAAAATCCATGGAAATGACTTCCCATTTGGACATAGGAACATCATGTGATTGTAGGAGGCCTGCCAGGTGATGGTGGTTGGCTTTCACTTGTTGACATTCTAGGCACTTGGCGACGAAATGGACTACATCGTGCTTCATGCCTACCTAGAAGAAGTGTTTCCTTATTTCTACGTACATCTTCTTCACACCCAGATGTGCACAATAAAGTGCTCTATGGGATTCCTTCAGTATGATTCTTCGAATATCCCCATTCTTAGGGATGTACATTCTTCCTCGATATCTTAACAGTCCGTCTGTTTCCAAACTATGTCCTTCATACTTTGGATCTAACTACCTCCCGCTCTATAGGTTTGAAGTAACCTTTAAATACAAACTGTCTCCTGGGAGTTGTGTCAACACATGTCCCCTCAGATTGACCTTTAAGGTTACCAAGGAGAAGATATGTGGTCTCCTACTCAAGGCATCTGCGACCACATTTTCCTTTCCCTTTATTTATGAAATACCAAAATCGTACTCACTCATAAACTCACTCCATCGCCTTTGCCTGGAATTCAGATCTCTTTGAGTGAAGAGATGTTTTAAACTTTGATGGTCCGTTTTGAGCTCAAAGTTTGTCCCCACAAGATAGTGCCTCCAAATTTTCAGAGCTAGCATTACAGCTGCCAACTCTAAATCATGAGTCCCGTATAACTCTTCATGCTTCTTCAACTTCCATGATGCATAGGTTATCACTCCTCCATCATGCATTAGTATGGCCCCCAACCCTTGCTTCGAGGCATCCGTGCAGACTGTAAAGTCCTTTTCCATATCTGGCACTCGTAGAATTGGCGCACTAGTTAGTAACCTCTTAAGCTCAATGAATGCACTATCACACTCTTATGTACATTCATACCTGACCCGCTTGCATTGCAAGGTGGTGATGGGTTTCGCTATTTTTGAGAACCTTTCCATAAATCTCTGATAATAACCTGCTAGCCTCATGAAGCTTCTCACCTAATGGGCATTTTTCGGCACTGGCCACTCCATAATGGCCTTTACTTTTTGTGGTCCACAGAGATTCCTTCGCCAGAAATGATATGACCTAAATAGTGAATCTCTTTCTCGAATAAGGAACACTTCGACAGCTTCCCATACAATTTTTTCTCTCTAAGGCAGGACAACACTACTCGTAAGTGTTCCTCATGCTCTCTTTCATTCTTGGAATAGATGAGGATGTCATCTAGAAAGACTTGTACAAATCGATCTAAGTACTTCTGGAATACGTCATTCATGAGGCTCATGAATATTGTTGGTGCATTGGTCAATCCGAAAGGTACTACAATAAACTCGTAATGTCCAAACCGAGTTTGAAAGGTAGTTTTTGGGATATCACCTTCCTTAATCCTTAACTGATGATACCCTAATCGCAAATCAATCTTTGAGAATATCGTTGCTCCTTTCATTTGATCGAAGAGGTCATCTATTCGCGGCATTTGGTACCTATTTTTTACTGTAGCACAGTTCAAGTCCCTATAGTCTATACACAGTCGTAAGGATCCATCCTTCTTCTTTACAAAAATTACTGGTGCGCCCCAAGGTGAGACACTAGGCCTTATTAGCCATAACTCTAGTAACTCTTTCAACTTCATTTGCAATTCACAAATTTCTGGCACTGTCATCCGATACGGAGTCTTGGAGATTGGTTTTGCACCATATTTTAGCTCAATAGTAAAATCAATCTCCCTCTCAAGAGGTAACCCTGGTAACTCATTCGGAAAAACATCCTTAAATTCTGACAATATCGGGTACTGATCCAATGAGGGACCCTTCCTTTCATTCATTGCTTCCACTACATACAATCGACACCCTTGTCTCAAGCATTACTTAAACTTCATTATTGATATAAAGCGTAATGACACGTTTCTTTGTACACCCTGGATCTCTACTGGTCTTCCTTCATCGTCGACACAAAGCACCCTCTTTGCGAAACAATCTACCAAATCTCGGTGAGATGCTAACCAATCCATTCCAATGATTAGGTCATATTCCCCGAGAGCAGTGACGTATACCTTCAACCTGGTAGTACACACTCCCAGGTCTACTATACAATTATTGACACTAGGTCCTACCGTTTGTTTTCCCCCCAAAGCCATCTCGACTTGTTTAAAGTCATCGTTCTCATAGGCTGCCAACCCACTCTTGTCTAATGTAGATGGTGAAATGAAACTATTTTTCGCACCAGAATCAAACAAAATCTTAACATTGATATGATTTAGCATACATGATGACTCCACCACCGTGGAGATGTTCATCCTAGCAGTTATTAACCACTACGTAAATCTGATGGCTGCTACTTGATCTCCCCATCGACATCTTTCCTTCTCTATGCACAAACCCATATTGTAACTCTGGGCAGTCACGCTAGTAATGGGGTCCTCCGCACCCCCAACAGGTAACACGAGATTGAACCTGTGCATTGTTATGTGACTGTCTCTGAAATGAGTTCCTTCCCCTGGAACCCCTGCCCCTACTAGTTGTTCCCTGAGATGGTCGTGGACCTATCTTCGTTGTTGGTGATGAACGAGATGCTGCACTCGCTGCCATTGAAATCCCTGCGGCTACTGTCCTTGACGCGACTCTGTTACCATATGGCGGTGGCCTTGAGCCCCCTCCCCTAGGAAATGTCCTCGGGGCCTTCCTTACAAATCTAGGACGATGCGGAAATGTCTGTTTTGTACCCCCAGTTAAGTTCGTGTGTTATTCCACATAACGTGCATTTTCCACCGCCTCCGCTACTGAAGACGATTTCCACATCCACACCATAGCTCTTATCTTAGGGTTCAATCCATAGACGAAGCGCTTTGCCTATCATTGGTCATTATCCATATACAAAACATATTTGACCAGTTCCATAAATCTTATCTCATATTCTTCTACAGTTTTGCTTCCCTATACTAAGGCATGAAATTCCCCTACCTGTTTTTCCTCGTAGTACGCTGGTAGATATTTCCTTCGGAACCTCTCCTCAAAAAGTTCCCAAGATAATGTGTCTGGGATAAGGTGTAGTTGTGTTTCTAGGTTTCCCCACCAATTCAAGGCGCTGTCTCTTAACTGAAAAATTGTGATCTTTGTCTTTGAGTTGGATGCATAGTCCCTTAAGGAAAAACACCTTGTCATGCCTTCCAACCATGCTTCTGCACGTTCATTGGCACGACCCCCGAAAAACTCTGGAAGTTTGATCTTCTGCAATTCTCGCGTGATGTCTTCGGGTGGAGATCCTCCCCCTGAATCCCTTGATGCTTATGGATTACCCGTTCCAGACGATGGGGGTTCCACTTCAGTCCCTACCAGTTGTCGCCCCTTTAAAGTCTCATTAATGGCTTCCAACGAGCATAGTATGAGAGCTAGTTCAGGCGATGGTGGTGGTGGCATTGGCGGTGTTGGCGATGCTTGCGACGATGCTCCCTTGCCTCGACTCCCTCGAGTCCTAACCATCCTGTATGCTTTAACCTGCATCAACCAAGTTGTCCAGGTGAGTTCGAGGATGTTTCAAATTGGTGCTACTCAAACTAGAAACAGGGTTAGGCATAAGTTTTCTTTACTTGTATGTAAACAGACATTACTCCTTTAAAGGATTATCTAGGTTAGGATTAGGATTAAGCGTCTAAGCTTGATTTCTTCGCCCCTATAAAAAAAAATATTGGTTCCCTTTCCCTGTAGCTACGCTAGCCTTGCGCCATACTCGCCAATTCCTCTTGCTTACTCTCCTAGTGTGTATGTCGCCTCCTTCCTGCTTGTCCGAGTCTAAGTCCTTTTAACTTTTCACTTACAACTAAATATCCTCTGATGCTTGACTCGTGAGATTTTCCTTGGTGCGTAGTGTTGGCGTTGTCGATTGTTGCATTGAGATTTAGCGTTGACTTTGACTGGTGGAATGGAGTGGAGGGACTTGGTGCTTGGCTCAATGAGTTGTGTGTACGGTCTCGTGAGCTTGGCACTTGGATAATCGGAGATTATTCTTCAGGCTAGTACTTTGCTACTATTGATAATTAAACTATTCATATGTGAATTTATTTGTAAAAGTGATATGTGTGGTGTGTTGGTGTTATTGCTCTTCTTAAGGCGCTACGCTCGGTGGGTGGTCTTGGGTTCAAAACCCTTGGACCTCTAAAATTTATACTTAACCCTATATTACTCAAGCTTAACTAATATTTTATCATTTAACTTAGGGTTTAAACTCAATTAAAGTTTAAAGCTAATTACCCCCTTTTTTTTTAATTAAAAAAAAAATTAAATAAAACTTTGCTTTTTTTTTTAATATTTAAACTTTAATAAAAAATCAATTTTTATTCTAAAATTAAGAACTAATCCAAATTTAAAATTTACTCTTTTGTTTGAATCTAAACCAATTAAAATAATAATAATAATAATAATAATAATAAATTATTACATTAACGAATAATTTAATATTTCATTGAATCTTCGCAGGATATCTTATCATAACAATATCATAAATTATCATAAAAATTTCATAACAATACTAAATTTAATTTTAAAAATGAACGAATAATTAAAAAAAATATCATAACAAAAAAAAAAAAAAATTAACTTTTTTTTTAATTAATTTCATTATATGGGCATATGGGCATCGTGGTTTCATTATACATTAAATGGGCATCGTGGGTCCTCGCATGAGGCCCACATGTCCCTTTTTTTTCCACTCCCAAATCCTACACGCTCTTTCTTCCTAAACCCTAAACGCATCCATCGCTTGTCGCCTTCATTATTTCTATGTGTTGTATCTACGAGCTAGCTAGCTTTGAGGGTTTCGATGGAGGGTTTTCGTGTTTATCGGTGGTTCATTTTCATTCTGCATCACATAATTCTTTGATTTTTTTTAATGGCGATGACGAAAAGTTCATCAAAGGTCACAAAAGAATGGAAGAAACTATAGATCCAGGAGCTTCGTGATGAACTTTCTAAGAGGGATCTGAACCCCGATGCTCCCAGCCCTTCCTCGACTGAATGCCTGGAAAATTCTTCAGATCCGCCAGAAAATGTTGTAGGCGAGGGCCCTGAGTCGGACGTAAAACAGGTCGCTCCTCTGTCAAAAGAAGAACCAGAAAAATTTGAGGCAGTTAACGTTGAACCACCTTCCGGAGACGAGGCATCCCAACTCTGCCATTGTTGAATCTTTGCACTTCTGGGTAACACTGTTGAGTTGAATCTTCGCAGGTTGTCTTATGGAAAGATGTGTTCTATGCATTTTTCATAATTAGAAAATTGGAAATGTCTGATGCGAATTTTGGAAGTTTTTAATTCATTGTGCAAACGATTCTCTAAATTGCAAAGTCGGTGGACCCCGTGCAAATCTTCAATCTTCAATGAATGTTGATTACAACTACTACAACTATTCAATTATTTTGTTTATTTTATTGGGTTTTCATTTCAGGTCATATCATATCAATGAATGTTCTATTATTACAGATACTACAGCTATTCCTAACTCAACTATTTCATTTACATTATCAGATTTTCAGTTCATGTCATGTCATTTGAATTTGCAGAGTGCATATATATGGCCTAGGCCTATTATAATAGCTTGTTCTCATTATTTAGTAAGTAGTAGTAGTAAACATGAAGAAGGGATAACTATTAAGGTATGCATTTAATATATGTAGTCCCTGTTGCAGGGTTTGCGTATGCCTCTGGAGAAGAGAGCATGATAGAGTTGAACAGCAAAGATGAGTGGGAGGCATGTGGTATCAGCAAATGGTACTTATTTTATTTGGTATCAGAATTCAATTTCGAACAATATGCCTCCTCTCTCTTTAATCGTTCCACTTGAATACGTGATTTTCCTTATGCTAAGGACCCATCGGTTAATTCTGCGTGGAAATCATAATAACTCTAATTTCCTTCGAAGCCACCATTTTTGAAAAGTAAAATAGTCTCAAAAAAAGTTATGTATCTGGTCTCTATGATTATTTCATCTCTGAATTACTTCATTTGATTTTCGATGTAATGTGTTTCAAAAAATCATTTCCTCTGTTTAATGTATTGCTTACCATTCGGGGTAATTCTCCGTTAAAGGTATCTGGCCTTTTGCATTATGGATGGTTTTGAATCTAATGATGGGTCCCTTTTCTTTTGCGACAGAACCCATCATATTGTTATGAGCCTCCCACTCCCCTTGGGTTGCGAACTTCTCACTTCGCAGCAGAAAGGCCAAAATTCAACCCAGGCCTGAGATAAGTTACACCTTCCCCTTTGCTCTTTTATTTTGTTCCTTTGATTAAATTTTGAGAAGGTAATAATAATATTCTTGTTTTCTTTTTCAGGTTTTAAATCATTTCTACTAATTTATGAAGGAAGACTTAATTAAGTTTAAAAATCTAATTCGGGTTCCATCTCCAATGGTTGCTTCCTAATATTTTATTCCACAGTTCAAACGAGATATTTGTACTTGCACATCTCTGTTATAGATAGTTGATGTTGAATAAATATTATCTTTGAAAGTTACCGAAAATTTTTGTATAACCCTGTCTGTATTCATATTTCACTTGGAATTTAAACTATTGTGACTCTTTATGCAACAATAATCTATCAATCTATATAGAGGAATTTATCATAACGTCCTCTGAGTTGTGTTGTATCAAATCACCACTTTCGTTAATGTATACGATTATATATGTATAATAGGGACTCTTAAAATTACCGATTTCGTACACTTTTTAGACTGTATGAGTCTCTCTTTATCTCACTCATTCAAATTATAAAGTCAGACTACATAATTCACTTGTTTTACTTTGGTAAATGTGTTTGTGTTGGTTTGCAGGTTAGGCGAAGCTGGAGTTGGAGCTGGGAACTTGGCCCTTAAGGCCCCAGTGCTTCAAGTTGAAGCTCTGATACCATGTGTAGTAGCCATAAAAATACTAAATTTAATTTGATTTAACATATAATTCTTTCTCATACAAAAATAATTCAATCACCAACATATGAGCATATGATATTCGAAAAAAATTAAAATTGTATCCACAGCATAAGAATTACTTAACAGAATAAATAAATTACCTCCCCCTGATGTTAATTCCCCTGTCGATCTGGTTTTTCATTGTTGAAACTGTGTAAAACACTGCCCAAAACCGTGTTTCCACCCTATCGACTAGGACAGCTTCCTATCTCCAGGATACCATATGGATATCCTGGCCCCCGTGCCCAAAACCTCCAGCAAACTAGTGCCCCTTGTACTGAACCTTTTCCCGACTCCCCAACTCAAAGTCTCTCCAACCAATTCCCAAATCCAAGAGAGCCCTCCCCCAAAAATCCAAGTTGAATGATAATCCCCTCTTCCGTAAACCCTCTTTCGCTCATATACCCCTTTCACCACCCTTTCTCCTCATTTATTTCTTTACCTACACATTTATTACCTTATCCACCTAGTTAATGCCCCTTATCCACTTATTAACGTTCCTTATCCTTTTATTAATGCTCCTTTTCCCCTCTTCCGTAAACCCTTAATTTAAACAATATAATTTATTAACCCTCTTAATTTAATACCCATGTCAATGCATGTAACAGGTAATTGATTAATCAAATTATAACCATTAATTAATTAATAAATATTTAATTAGTATCATTATACCAATCTTTGTTTAATTAATAATATGTTAGAAAAATTAATTACCTAATAAATTTTTACTTAATAATCCGTAAACATATATTCTAATAGGGTTGTTACAACATCAAAGAACTCTAGAAACAAATTGGTTGTCTAGCCATCTGCACTAGGTCTTTTGTCTTTATTAAAGGTGCTTAAAACATTATAAATATCATCCTTGGTGAAAACCCTATTAAATATCACATTTTCCTCCTCGGTAATCAACTATGGAAAGAAAAGAGCACACCTTTAAGATCTCATCAATATTAGCTTCTACAAACTCCTAAAAAGGATTTTAAAATGGTTAACCCTTAATCCAATCATATCCTTAAAACCCCTTATCATATTTCCATCTTCACCTTTCATTTCCAAAACAGTATTCATATTCTTCATGTGATTGGAAAAAGTTTGAAAAAAAATAGTATTTTGGTCCCCTGCTTCCAACCACATGTCCCTACTCTTCATTTACCAATATAATTCCTCATCAAGAAGTATCTTATCTCTTTTCACCTCCAAATATTTGAGGGTAATAAATTTCTCTACATTAAGGACCCCCTACTCCATCTCCCTTACAAAATCTACCTAAGCCTTGTCCACCTCTAATAGTTGTGCCCCTCTTTTCCTATATCTCTATTTGGACCAAGAAAAAACCTTTTCCTTCACATATTTTAAAGAGTGTGTGAACTATTCACAAGAATAAGTGCCCAATTCATGTGAAAAACTTTTCTAATTACTAAGTACCAAATCTTTGAAATCTTCTTTAAGAATCTAGCTAGGATTGAATTTAAAGGGTGTGCTTGGATTGTATCTCAAATTATTAATCTCTAACCATATTGGATCATGATCTGACATTTTGGATGTGTCCACCCAAGACATTCACTTATCCACTTTCTACAAGAGAGTGTCCTTCATCATAAAATAATATACTCAATTTTCCACTACAATGTTACCTACCCTTTTATTTACCTAGGTAGGTCTAATCTTAATTGGTTCAAGGTCCACCCATCCAACAATATCAAATTGAGCCCAATAGTCAACAATTCTATCTGGCCTCACAGAATCCTCCCAAATATATCTTCTTCTCATTGTCAAGTTTAAACATCCTCCCGCCTCTAAATGTTTAGACCTTATGTAATGTGAAAATAACATCCTATTTGAGTAGTCTTGTTTCCCTTGGTATGGACGATAAATATTAAGGACATGCAATGAGTACCCCAAGATTTTACAATATACTTCAGTCACTAAACCTAACAAAAAAGGTATTTTTTCAAACCACAGTGGAGCTTCATCTAGTTAAAACACCCCTAGATAAACCCTCAGCATCCAAAGCTATCAAATCCCATCCCACCAACTTTTTTTAATTAGAAATCAAAGTCTCTCCCATCCCCATAGTTTCCTACAACAAGATAATATTTGGTCTCTCGAGATTAATTAATATTTTTAGGGACAAAGTATATTTACTGATGCAGGAGCATTCTTTCCACCTTAGCAATGCACCATCTATTCATCACATCACCGCACATTCAAGAAGGGAGAGAGGCGTCATCCCTCTCATTTTTCCTTGAATTTAAAAATTCAATGTAATAAATTGTTATTAAATGTTGTAAGGCTTGAGCAGAGTCGAGTTGATGCCTTTGTACAGGCTGTAGATAGGTCACCTTTAATGGTTGGCTGTAGGTTGATCTAGATCCGATTTGGACTAGATTTTCACTTGTTCTAATAAGCCTAAGTAGATATGTGTTGTAAATGGTGATTAGACACCATTAGTTTAGTTTGGAGGGAAGGATCGAGGATCCCCTCGCTTGTAAAATCCTTGTAATCAATTATTAATTATTTGAGGAGGAAAAGGAGGAGGGAGTCGAGACTCTATTGCAGTTTGATATTGAACATATTGTAATAGACATTCACATTAATACAAAAGATCATATTTCATTGTTTATGAGTTCCTGTGTGGTGAATGTGTGTTTTATGAATGTCATATGTGTGTTTATGAATGCATGTTGTATATGTATGTGATAGGTTTAATCTATAGGGATAAGATAGACTTCATTATTGTATGTGAGTTTGTTGGGTTCTTTTAGGCTAAGTGAAAGGAGTGCACAACAGAGTATTGAGAACTCTGTGAGCCAGTGCAAGGAGTGTGCATCTGAATTCTACATTGAGTTCATAAGAGAACGTGCTAGTTGGGCACACCAGGATAGTCTCAAACTCAAGAGGGACCTCGGGGTTACTAAACACCTTAGAGGAGAAACTATGTAGAGAAGGTGAAAAAGATAGATTTTTTTAATACTATGTAGATCTCTACCAAGTGAATAAAATAGATTTGTTGAATACTTTGTAGAGCTCTACCAGGTCAGCATTGAGAAGGTACAAGGAGTGCACAAGAGAACTATGTTTCGAGTTCAGAAAGAAGGGTTTCAAGGAGAAGACACCACAGAGTTGTTGAACACTCTATAATATCGGCAAGGGGTGCATTGAGCAGGCACCAAGAATGTGCAGGAATATTTTCTAAAAAAGTCTTCTAAGTTTGAAGCCATCTAAAGGCCCAGTCGAGCATAAGGAGTGCATAGAGGTGAAATTGTTTCAAGTTCACAAGCTCAGAACATATAGTGAAAGGTGTGCACAGGAGAGGGAACTTGCTTCAATTTTCCAGAAGCTCAAGAGGGATAGTGTTCCCAGAAGCGCATATGAGACCCAAGTAGTCAGCCTCGTAGGAGAAGATTCAAAGGCCAAAACCTTTGAATACTTAAATTTCTTCCAATTTGGGAGAAATTAGAAGCTAAAAAGGAAGAGAGACAAAATTTGTTGGATCAAACTGCAAGGAGAGATCTAGATCATTGAATCTTATGTCCAGATGTCAAAAGGAGTGCACAGAGGAGGAGGAGATCCCAGCCATTGGATCTGAGCACGAAGGACCAAGAGTTATTGGATCTAGGTAAAGTGCATAGAATTCAACCTATTTTAAGTGCATAGGAAATCGGACTCGCTGAAGTCCCAAAGTCCTGAACTGGATCGGGACCATCCATAATCTAGAGGGATAGGTGGTGGAAGATCTGGAAGTCTAAATAAGAGGCACTCCGAAATATTCCAGGTGAGAAGCGAGAGAAATTGCCAAATATGTGAAGCTCAGAGTTCATCCTAGTCATTGGTGCTAGGTAGGGACACGTGGACTGAGATATGAGACTCTGAAGGAATTTCACTCCAGGAGATTTCAAACGAGGTGGTTGCAAAATTGATGAATTATCAAAGTGTTGGAGTATTTCCTAGTCATTAGCACAGGAAGGAATGTGGCAATAGATTGTTAACTCTGGAGAAGAGCCACTCTAGAGGATTTGAAGTGTCAAGCTTCAAAAATCCCTGAATCCCGAACTAGCGGAGAAGATCTCAGTCATTTGTTAGTCGGAGACACATGGCAGGAGATCCTGCATTCCATAGGAGGGAATGTAGATGGGTGGATAACTCCCAAAAAACTAGGATCCAAAGAAGATATGAGACGTCCAAGCCAAAGGTACAAGTATTGTCAGATCCTGCACTTTAGAGTAGGAGCACTTTGGAGAAATTGGAGTATGAATTACACGAGGATTCTCGAAGGCCGGAGTCCTGAATTCATATCAATCATCCATCAGAAAAGGATGTGTGGTGGAAGATCTCCCACTTCGGAGGAAAGTAACCCTGGGAGAAAAGAAAGGTGGGTTGAGCAATAAATCCTGAAGTCCGGAGCACCATAGTTCATATGAACCGTTGGATTGGGGTGAAAGGTGTTAGAGGATACCTCACTTTGGAGGTCGTACACTCTGAAGGAAATTGATTTGGTTGGAGAAAGAACTCCCGAAGGTTAGAGCACTAGATTTCATCTGAGTCATCTGTCAAAAGAGGATAGGTGTCAAGAGATCCTTCATTTTGTAGGATAACCACTTCAGAGAAATTGGGGTCATGTGGATTGAGAACTCTCGAAGGTGGAAGCATCGGAGTCAATCGTGATCGTTGAATAGAGGAGGATGTGTGTCAAAATATCCAACACTCTGGAACAATTTCACTCCAGAGGTTTGCGTGTGTAGAGACTCAGGAATTGTCGAAGCCCGGAGCCCCAAAGTGAATCAGAGTTGTCAATTCTCTTAGAATACATGGTGTCGAAGTGTCAACTTCAGATATTTTACACTATGGAGGTTCTATGGATAAGTGTTTTAGAATTCTCCAAAGTCCCTGATCTCGATGTTTCTGTGGGTCATTGATATGGAAAGGGAGAAGGGATCGTTGATACCTCCCACGTCATTTCATAACTTTCCCAGTTCGAAGTTAAGAATAATTGGCCATGGAGTAAGGAAAGAACACCTAGAACCCAAAGCTCTGAAGCACCCTTTGAGGTTAGCCTCGGGTCACAGTCGGAGGTCATATGAAGAAATGGGGACCTAGAAAAAGGATCTAGCGCCTGTTTTTCAAATCCTTCAAAAGGGCCAAGAAAGAGCCTGCGGGTTTAGGAGAAATTGTACTTTGAAGAAATGGGGACCTATGAAAATTGATTTGGGTTCCAACAGGGGCCCAAAGAGTCGATTCAACTCAAGTGATTGAACGATCCTAGACTTGGAGGTAGCACAACCCGAGGAGAGAAGGGGGTTTGCATCAAAGTGGTATCAAATATTGATTTTTCTTGCAGACAATAAGCAAAGGAGAGAAGAGACAAAGGAGATAGTATGATACCATCAAAGTGGTATCAGATATTAAATTTCATATGTAGACAGGAGTTGAAGGAGGAGACAGAGTGTTGATGATTTGTAAAATATTGCTTGCAAGTGTGCAGTATTCAGTAGATAGCTAGGTGGGCTGAGATAAAATGGCTATTGAAGGCCATAAGCATGGTTGAAGAGAGGACCACTAGTAGAAAATAAAATCATAGGTGGAAAAATAGCTCAAGGAGATGAGAGCAAAGCTCGATGGGCTAACACTGAAGATGCAACAAGAATCCCAGGTGCATTGGAAGTATGAATGGCCTTTGAAGAGAAGAGTAAAATGGCATGTCTAGAAGTTGGTTTCCAAGAGGAAGCGCCAAGTGTTGAGGATGTGGTTGAGGGAATTTGAAGACCTCAGTGACACAAAGGAGACAGTTTTCATTTTTGAACCAGAAGTTGGAGAGAACCTCAGTGAGGAGTAAGTGAGATCAATTGATCTCATGAACTGCCAGGAGGGCAGAGATGAATTTTCAAACTGCCAAGTGGGCAATGAGATGAGCTCAATGGAGGATCTCATGAACTTCCAGGAGGGAAGTGATAAAAATTCAGATTGACAAGTGGGCAATGGGAGGAGATCATATGAAGATCTCATAGACTCCCAGAGGGAAGAAGTGAAATCTCAATTTTCCAGGTGGGAAAGGGAGAAGAAATGAGATTGTCTGAGAGTCTCAAGAACTCAGTAGGAAGTTAAGATAAGTGAGGGGTGTTGATAGAGGAGGATTAGAGTAGCATTATGATCATTGGGTCAATAAAAATATTCCTTCCAACTAGCCAAGCAAAGGCTAGCATATGTGTTGTAGAGGCAACAAAAGGACAGCCAGTAGTGACTTCCATGGAGGATATGGAGAAGACATTAGAGTCTTCCCCAGTAGAAAAAGAGCAACATACAGTTAATATGCTCACTCAATGGGAACAAGATTTGGATATGTTGGAGGATTGGTTGAACAATACAGAAAAAGAAGATGGATTCCAAGAGACAGCTACGCTGATTGGAGCATACCAGTTTGAGGAGCAGCTGGAGGAATCTGGAGTTGTACCAGCAGGATAAATGGCAGAAGTTAATATCTCAGAGGAGATAATTGAGAAGCAACTCAGTAAGGAGCCTACACAACTAGAGTCTGCAGTAAAGTGGCAATTCAAGGCCACAAGTGATGGAGACATCATGGGATATTAGGATGATCTTCCCTTTGATCAGCATGGGGAGATGTAGCAACAAAGAAGATTGCCAAGGATCCAGCCAGTGAATTAGCTGGACATGATGGTTGAAGAAATCAGAGATATGATGTTGAAGTCAGCAGAAGAAGATATCATTAGGAAGGCGATGAGAATAAGAGAACCTGCAGTAGTAGTAGGGAAGTATCAACAACAACAACAAAGTAGAGGAGCAAGTGGACAGCTCCATAAAGAAGTTTGGGATCCAGAAGGATTTCAACAGCAAAGTAGAGGAGCTCATGAGAAGGAGATCATGATTTTCCCATCAATGGAGTATGATTCAGGAGCATCCTTTCCACCTCAATAATGTGGCAGCTATTCATCACATCAATGTGCATTCAGGAAGGGAGAGAGGTGCCAACCCTCTCATTTTGCCTTGAATTTAAAAATTCAACATGATAAATTGTTATTAAATGTTGTAGGGATTGAGGAGATCCAAGTTGATTCCTTTGTATAAGACGTAGATAGGTCTCCTTTAATCGTTGGATGTAGGTTGATCTAGATCTGATTTGGACTAGATATTAATTTATTGTAATAAGCCTCAATAGATAGGCATTGTAAATAGTGATTAGAAACCACTAGTGTAGTTTGGAAGGAAGTCTCGAGGAGCCCCTCTTTTGTAAAATCCTTGTAAACAATTATCCATTATTCGAGGAGGAACAGGAGGAGAGATCCGAGACTCCGTTGCAGTATGAGCTTGCACATATTGTAATTGACATTCACATTAATACAAAGAAGAAGACTTGATTGTTTATGAGTTCCTGTGTGGTGAATGTGTGTTTTATGAATGTCATATGTGTGTTTATAATTTCATGTTGTAGATGTATGTGATAGTTATCATATGTAGTGATAAGATAAACTTCATTATTTTTCTGTGAGTTTGTTGGGTTCTTTTGGGTTCTTTTAGGCTAAGTGCAAGAAGTGCACGACATAGTATTGAAAACTCTATGAGCCAGCACAAGGAGTGCACATCTGAATTGTACTTCAAGTTTAGAAGAGAACATGTCAGGTGGGCACACCAGAGAAGTCTCAAACTCGGTAGGAGCCTCAAGGTTACTAAACACCTTGGAGGAGAAACTATGTAGAGAAGCCACAAGAGACAGAGTTGTTGAATACTTTGTAGATCTCTACCAGGTGGGCATTGAGCGGGTGCAAGGAGTGCACAAGAAGAACTTTGTTTCAAGTTCATAGAGAAGAGTGTCAAGGAGAAGACACCATAGAGTTGTTGAACACTCTATAATATCAAAAATGAGTGCTTTGAGCAAGTGTGAAGAGTGCACAGAGCCAACACCTTCTGAAGTGTTGGAGAAGGTGATGGTGTTTATGAGTTCACTATATTTCTATGAGTTTGTTGGGTTGTTCTGGGTTCTTTTAGGATAATTGCAAGGAGTGCATGACATAGAATTGAGAAATTTGTGAGCCAGTGCAAGGAGTGTGCATCTGAATTCTACTTCAAGTTCAGAAGAGAATGTGTCAGGTGGGAACACCAGGGAAGTCTCAAACTCAGGGGGAGACTCAAGGTTACTAAACACCTAGGAGGAGAAACTATGCAGAGAAGCCACAGAAGATAAAGTTGTTGAATACTTTGTATAGCTCTACCAGTTGGTCATTCAGCAGGTGAAAGGAGTGCACAAGAAGAACTTTGTTTCAAGTTTAGAGAGAAGAGTGTTAAGGAGAATACACCACAGAGTTGTTGAACACTCTGTAAGCTCAATAATGAGTGCTTTGAGAAAGTGTGAAGAGTGCACAAAGCCAACACCTTTTGAAGTTTTGGAGAAGGTGAATAAAACAAAGTTCGTGAACACTTTGTAGAGCTCTACCAGGTGGGCATTGAGCAAGTGTAAGGAGTGCACAAGAGAAATTTGTTTCGAGTTCAGAGAGAAGGGTGTCAAGGATAAGACACCATAGAGTTGTTGAAAACTCTGTAAGCTCAGCAAGGAATGCATTCAGCAGGCACCAAGAATGTGCAAGAAGATTTTCTGAAAAAGTCTTCTAAGTCTAAACCCGTCTGAAGGCTCAGTCAAGCACAAGGAGTGTGCAGAGGAAAACTCGTTTCAAGTTCACAAAATCAGAATAGATAGTGCAAGGTGTGTACAAGAGAGGGAACTTGCTTCAATTTTACAGAAGCTCAGGAGGGATATTGTTCCCAGAAGTGTAGACGAGACCCAAGTAGTCAGGCTTGTAGGAGAATATTCAAAGGATAAAACCTTTGACTACTTAAATTTCTTACAATTTAGGAGAAAGAAGAAGCTTAGAAGGAAGATTGACAACACTTTTTGGATCGAGCTGCAAGGAGATATCTGGATCATTGAATCCTACATCCAAACATCAGAAGGAGTTTGCAAAGGAGTAGATCCCAACCATTGGATCTGAGCACGGAGGACCAATAGTCATTGGATCCAGGTAAAGTGCATGGACTTCAACCCCTTTTAAGTGCACAGGAGATCAGACTTGTCGAATTCCCAAAGTCCCAAAGTGGATCAAGACCATCCATCATCTAGAGGGATAGGTGGCAGAATATATGGAAGCCCAGAGTAGAGGCACTCCGAAAGATTCTAGGTGAGCAGCAAATGAAATCGTTCAAGCTCTGAATCTTGGAGCTCATCCTAGTCGTTGGTGTTAGGGAGGGACACTTGGAGTGATATCTAAGACTCTGAAGGAATTTCACTCTGGGAGATTTCAAATGAGATGGTTGCAAAATAGACAAAGTCTTGAAGTATCAGAGTAGATCCTAGCCATTGGCATAGGAAGGAACATGGAAACAGATTGTTAACTCTAGAGAAGAGCCACTCTTGAGGATTTGAAGTGTTGAGATTAGAAAATCCTTAAATCCTGAAGTAGTTGAGAGATCTCAATCATCCTTCAGTCAGAGACATGTGGTGGGAGATCCTGCATCCCAGAGGAGTGAATGTAGATGGGTGAAGAACTCTCGAAGATCTGGGAGTGGAAGCATATATGAGACGTACAAGCCAAATGGACAAATGTCATTAGATCCTGCACTCCGGAGAAGAATCACTTAGGATAAATTGGAGTGTGAAGTGCACAAGGATTCCCAAAGGTCGGATTCACAAAGTCATCTCAGTCATCCATTGAAAAAGGATTCATGGCGAAAGATCTGCCACTTTGGAGGAAAGTCACTCTCGGAGAAAAGTGAGTTGGGTGGAGAAAGAACTCTCGAAGGCCAGAGCGTCGGAGTTCATCTGAACTATTGGATCAAGGTGACAGGTGTCAGAGGATCCCTCACTTCGAAGGCCATACACTCTAGAGTAAATTGACTTTGTTGGAGCAATAACTTCCTAAGACCAGAGAGACAGATTTCATTTGAGTCATCTGTCAGTAGAGGATAGGTGTTAGCATATCCTTTGTTTTGGAGGAAAACCACTTTGGAGAAATTTGGGTCACGTGGATTGAGAACTCCTAAAGGCCGAAGTGCCAGATTCAATTATGACCATTGAATAGAGGAGGATGTGTGTCAAAAAATCTAACACTCTGGAAGTATTTCACTCCAAATTTTTGTGTGTGGAGAATTGAGAACTGTCGAACCCCGAAGTCCTGAAGTGAATCAGATCTGTCAATTCTATGAGGAAACATGGTGTTTGAGTGTGAACTTTGGAGATTTTCCACTACAGAGGTTTTGTGGAGAAGTGTTTTGAAATTCATCGAAGTGCCTGAGCCCGAAGTTTTTCTGGGTCGTTGATTTGAAAATGGAGAAGGGATCGTCAATCCCTCCCACATCATTTCATAACTTCGCTAGTTCAGAGTTCAGAAGAATTGGCCATAGCATGAGGAAAGAATGCACAGAGCCCAAAGCTCTAAAGTTCCCTTTGAGGTTAGCTCGGGGTCACATCCTAAGGTCATATCAAGAAAGGGGCCTAGAAAAAGGATCTAGTGCCTATTGTTCCAATCCTTCAAAGGGGCCAGGAAAGAGCCTGCGTGCTTATGAGAACCTGTACTTTGAAGAAAGGGGGACCTGTGAAAATTGATTTGGGTTCCAACAGGGGACTAAATATTCAATTCAAGTGATTAAACAATCATAGAATGGGATGTTGTACAATACGGAGGAGAGAATGGGGTCTACATCATTTTCCCCATCACCCTATGCCCCTTGATATGACCCCAAGGGGGGAATATATGGGGTTAAATGTATATTATATGACTCCAATGGGGGGCATACGTGGGTTAAATGTACATGTAATGTGTAAATGTATATGTAATAGAGTTGGCCTAATAATAAAGGGACCACATGTGCAATGTGTGTATAGGTATATATATATATCATGTATTCATTATTGGGGGACATGTGAATTGTGGTGTATGAATGTATTTGGGGATTTGGAGGAGATTCTCCTATTCTTTCAAGAGTTATTTCATAACTTGTATTTCTTATTTATCTTGGAGTTGTATCCCATGCCATTGGTTTACGTTGTGTGTACTTCTTGATTCATAACATTTGGCTTTAGAGAACCAATCCTAGGGTTTTTATGCATCAAGCAAGTCATCTTGGATATTTTTCTATAATATTTTTTTTGTTATGTTTCAAACTATGAATTTTATAGAATTCTAAGAAGACGTAGTGAATTATTCTTGGTAAAAAATTTAGGTTTTGGTTTATTTTACTTTCAAAGATTTATCCTGTGGAAGTTGAGGATTTTTACTATCCCTAAAATCAATCTCAAACAAGTCATTTTGGTAAATTTGTTATAACTTTTTTTGGTGATGTTTCAAATTGTGAAATGTTTAGGATCCTAAGGAGACATAGATAAGTACTTGTGAGAAAAAATCCAATTTTTGAATCATTTTAATTTTCGATGTATGGACTATGGGAAGTAGCGGTATTTAAGTAGTCCTCAAACTAGCCTCAAATAGGTGTTCTTGGTAGAAGTGACATATCTGAACCTTGGAAATTCAAAATTTAGTGCCACCAGTTCTTTTGAAAAGAATACAGACAATATTATTTGAAGTAAAAAATTTAGAATTAGATATTAAATATTGGACATGTGGCATGTTGGGGATTGGGTCTAACCATGAGTGGAACAATAACAAATTTTGCAGAAAAAATGAAGAGAAATAAACTTCACATAAGATCAGTTGCATATAAAGACATTGTTTCAACACTTAAGAACAACACATTGTGATTAGAATGTCACAATTCCCTATTGAATGCATGTTTTCCATGATTTTCATATAGATAATGACCCATCTAGTCCTTTATTTATAGTCTTGATATATAACTAACTTCCTTGGAATCGAGAAGACGTGGTCCACATATAACCGTAAGTGGTTGGAGTTGACTTCGTCAAATCCACGATGTTTATTTTTCTATTGAAACCAAGTTGACCAAACCATCCATTTTTCCAACCTATATTTGATTGCTCGGTAGTTCAATCCATCGATCGACTTTATTCAATTGCTAGTTGATTGTTCGATCGATAGGCTTGTTGATTACTCGACTGAATATTGTTGATTTCTGGTCTCCCACATGATCGACTATCTCCATATATGACTCGATCGTCTGATTGACTGTCTCCACTTTTGA
>ML793986.1:76371-91042 GCA_009831015.1 Picea engelmannii | reverse complement strand
TTTAGAAGGTGAAATTAAGTCAGTAGAACACCCCCACAAATTTCAATTGTCTAAAGCCTGAGCATATCAAAAAGTTTTAAAAACTTAGCTTTGGAAAATGGTTTGGTAAATATATTAGCAATCTAATCATCAGTTCTGCAGTATACAAGAGTGAAAAATTTCTCTTGAACTAACTTCGTCAAATAGTGATCATGAATTTCAACATGCTTCATTTTACTGTGAAGTTCAACAACTCAAATAGTGATTTTATTGTCACAGTAGAGAGTGATTGAGGTTTGTATAGGAAACCCAAGTTCATCCAAGAGTTGGAGTATCCAAATGGCCTTTGTTCCTGCATTAATGGCACCACAATACTCCTCTTTTTTAGTTGACATAGAGAATACCTTTTATTTGTTGCACAACCAAAGAAGTGGTCCAGTGCTGAATTGAAACACATAGTTAGAGGTGGACTTCCAATCATCAATGTCACATTCCTAGTTGAAGTTGGTAAAGCTGACTAACAAATATGAAATGTGATAATTCTTTGATATTTCTTTTGACATATTTTCAGTGCATTTCTAAGATCCAACATAAACTAATAAACCACACTAACAGAAAATGAGATATCGGGTCATTTGTTGTTGGTACAGGGGCAGACCCAAATTTCAACACTTCAATAGTGCACCAACAAAACCCTAACTACCATCACTTTCGGAAACACTTGAGAAGAAGATGAAGTCTCACCCGAGGTAGAGGTAGGGTGGTTGTAGGACTCAAATGTCTACAACCTAGATGAGAGACAAATCTGTGATCACAATACTTAACATAGCACTTAGCAGTTAACATTCACCTGTATCTAACCTTTATTCACATCGCATGATCAAACCCTTATTACAGAATAGTGTGGTATTCAACAAGATCTAACACATTCAAGCACTAACACATCAAAATAGATCATATCTGCCATTCATTCACATTGCTAAGAACTAAGCTACTATTATCAGATGCATCTCACATAAATATTATTGTATTAAGAATAAATCATATGAATAACGCAACAACCATAATGCACAAAGAAACCACAATGCAGGATTTGCATGGTTCACCCCAGTGTGGGGCTACTTCCACCAGCTCTTCTTCTTCTTTATTTCTTCTATCAATCATCTTACATGCACAGAACCACAAAACCCTACTCTGCATAGGACAGAAGATCTGTGTGCACTTGGATAGATCCTTCTTCCTCGAGTTAGGTCACAACACAAAGCCTTCTTACACAGTCTACACACAAGATTATTACAATCACTTGCACTTAGCTCTGCAACCCTTAACACAATATGCACAAAGCATTCACATTATTTTCACTTAGCTCATCGACCACTTAGGTATAGTATCTAGCCTCTAGCCTTCTCTTACATCACCTATATATCTATTTATACATTACAAAAGGGCCAAAACATGGGTAAACCCATGGGCCGACATCCCATACCCGTTACATAAACCCAAAACCCAAAAATCCCTAAAAGGGGGCAAGATCCCGCGATCTTCGCTTCGCCTTGAACTAAGCCTTTGACCAACCTGTTGAAGTTCCAAAAATGGTCAAACATGAACAATGTTATTCAAAACTTGGTCAAGGGACAACAGGCCCCCAACACTCACATGTGACTCATCCCAATTCACTCTGATCCAGGTAACTCTGCCTCAAAATCTTCAAGCCTAGATTGAGCTTCCTCAACCTGTTGCTTCACCAGATCCTCCTGCTCGGAGAACTCTTGAATAATTTTCTTGGTCACTAGTCCTTCCAAGCGTTGTTCGACTGTGGTGACTACTTGTTCTAGTTTTTCACCTCGTCCTTTAATCTCCTAAAAAATTATGCAAGCTTCATCCTGGACTGGTTGGAGCTTCTAAGTCACTTCCATGACTTTGCTTTGTATGGCATGGACCTGTTGTTGAACCGTGCGCTATTCCTAGGACCTTTTCATCCTCTTGACCGTGGACAGGAGTTTCAACTGCGCTTGTACTGTTGTTTCTTTTTTATTTTCCTCCTATAGTTGTGACTCCAGTGTCCTTAGTTCAGGATCCTTTGCAAGGTGCTCGTAAGTCTACGCACTTCGATTGCTAAGTTGTTTACATTTCAAGGCTAATGCCTTGATTCTATGGACTGTGCTTTAGGAATTTTATTCTCTCTGGTCTCACACTTCCTCCGAAGTGCTTGTTACTAATTGTAGCTCCAGTTCTTCTCCTCTCTGTTGGAGCTACTGAATTTCTTCAGCAGGTTTCCCCACTTGACTCTCCATTGGGTCTTCTTCCATTTGTTCTAAGAACTTCATAGAGAGAAGTGCTCTAGTGACTTCTTCCTTAACTCTAACCTTCTCCACAAGAATTTATTCTTTCTTATTCTGTATCTATGCTCTATCTTCTGCGAAATTCTACTGGAGGTCATCTTTTTCCTGTTGTGCAACTCAGCGTTGCTCTATGGCTTCCTCTTTTATTTAGTTTAATGCCTCTATGGCCTACTCTTTTTCTTCCTAGACACCATGAAGGCGATCTTCGGTCGCATCTGCTATTATGCATAGTTGGACAGGATGATCTCCCAACTCAATCCCTTCCGATGATAGAGGCACAGTAAATGTTGCGCAGCTAGAGTAGAGGGCTTGTTGTTGTAGCAAGATTTGCCTCACCATTGCTATCTTGCACAGAGGGCCTTTTTCCATTTCCCTATGCAGAATTTTCATCCCTTTTTTATGAATCCAGAGCTAAAAATATACATTTTTTCACATATACGCTCCCTAACTTATATGCAAGATGCGTATATGCTTGCTTCTCCATTACAGCTCGCATATATCAGGATTTGTGCCAAAAAATACAAAATGAGGTCATGTTTCCATGCAACGACAAAAGATCTTTGATTCTTAGCCTTCCATATACTGGAAACGTTCCGACTCAGCCCTTCAGTTGCATTTTGGAGGCTATAAGAGCACAATTTTGAACTATGGAAAAAGAGGAGAAAGCATTCAACTTTGAGAGCAAAGTTACTCTAGAGAAATTACTTCATACTATGTCTGCATCCCTTTGTCCCTCAAGTATGAACACAATGTTCATCCCTCAAGCTCTTCCTTTATTATTGAGAGGACCTCTTTACCTCTTTCTCATGAACTTTCCTTTGGTGAAGGATTGAAGTAGTGGGAACCTAGTTGGAAGGAACTTGGTTTCTTGGTTTCGAACCGTGCCGACATGAAAGTATGTAATGTTGACACTTCTACTGATCAATTATTAATAGAAATACTCATTTCCCGTCCTATTGTTATCTTGAAAATATATGATTATTATCAATGGGCGTGTTTGTAATGTTTATTAATGGATTATGCTATCTAATGTGCTAACCCCTTTTATATCATCACTATATACTTTCTTTTCTTGTTTGTTGAGAAATTCTCGCAAGTATAAAGCTTTGGGTCAAAGTGCTCAACGGTGGAACTTCATCAAACATTGGATTGAGGTAGGCCTCTTCCTTGTATTTCACATTAGTCTATATAGCATATGTTGGAATTGAGTTGATTTTTGCAGTCATACCTATCTGTTGTGGTTTACCCTTGGCCATAGAGAGTTTTTCTCTTGTAAAACTTGTTGCACCCCTTTCAGTTCTGCTTCAATCCAATCATACATGGTCTCTTGTTTTGCTTCGTTGTGCTGTAAAATATTTTCAGAGGTATCTGATATAGCAGTGATGATGAGTTCAATATCATCCATCGTGAGCACATTCTGCATCTTGGGCTTGCTAGCTTTGGACTTCTTCCATGAGGAAGGTTTCATGGGGGAAACCTTTCTTTTCTTGGATGTCTCAGCTTCATCAATGGGATCCCTAGGCAGTGTTACTTCGCCCTGCTTTTTCTTATCTTCTTCTCCTTTTCCCTCTTCTTTGTCTACTTCATCACCTCCTCCCCCTCTAGGTGAATCTGAAGCAGTCTCTACTGATGCATTGTGCAGTTCATGTACCTCTTCCTTATTCTTCCTTCAGATATTGTTGGGTGCATCATACACTTCATGAGTGACCACTGGACTTCCTATGAGGTCAGGATCTGATAGTTCTTCCTGGTCTACTAGTATAAGGAACTTTGTGGGTCATTCCTTAGTGATTTCTTCCATGTCCTCCTCTATGAGCTTGTAGTAGGATTGGAGTTCTTCTTTATGTTCATCTCCACGTGCAGTGATATAAATAAAATGTTTGTCTATGAGGAACTTCACAAGGGGTCTGAATCTGTGTAGGGTATTCGGCATAATGCAAGGGAACGAATCAATAGCCCTCTTTAGCTGCAGTTAGTAGGTGTGGAACACCGCATTTGACTGCCATTTTTTCCCCATGTCACTCGAATACCAGAGCGTGGTGAACTTTGTAGCTAGTGGTTCAGATGGCTCAATTTCAAGGAAGGTCACTCCTTCCAGCATCTCCCAAGCAATGAAGATGATGAGGATTAGCAGCCAACTAAAATGGAACTCATAGCCCTGATCCTGAGCTTCACGGTAGCCATGTTCTAACTGGTTGACTAGGTATCTCACCCAGTTCATTTGTAGCCCTTCGACACATTTTCTAGCGAGGTCAATGACAAACCCCGTGACCTGCGTGGTTCTGTTCTTCCTGACTAGCTTACCAGTGATCAACTGGCAAGTTAAGCGCACTGCACCATTCTGGATGGAGGCTACCTTGTAGCCTCGTTTCCCCTTCTCCACATCATCATAGGTATATTTGATTCGATGCATTAGGGCATGACTTGCAGCCTTCCCTAGGTAAAATTCTTGTGGGTCTGGTCCTTTCATGCTTAATCCAATGATCTGATGGATCAGCATTGGATATATGGTGATATGTCTGTCCAGCCACAGATAACCGCCATGGAATCATGACAGAAGGAGTTTAACGCACATGTTAACCTCATTTTTCCTTCTAAAGTGTGGTATCTTTATCACATTTAGGATAGTGGACCAAGCAATGTCCATGGTCCATGGTTGGGGGATTATCTTTGACTTCTTCCCCATTGTCTTGGTCAAATATTTGTGCGGGGCGAACATGCCATAGTTCTTGCAATCACCCAAGTTGAAGTCACTAATATTCAATGTCATAATCTATCCTAGTTGCGGTCCAACTGTGTGTATCCCCTTTGGGAGGTACACAGTGATCAAGGTGTAGTCGAAGTCCCTCGGGACACTGTCACGACTAACCGCATCAGCCAGAGGCGGGATATAGTTGGTCAGGATAGATAGGATGAGCTTCACATTCACCAAGTCATCACGATGCTTGGTTTGTTTCTCGATCGCAGTTCTCAAGGGCCCAGATAGACGTGTAGTCAATGGGGATGCTTGCACTCCTCTAGTTGATGAGGCATGTTCCCCTACGGACATGACCTTCTCAACCATTAGATCAATTAGAATTTCTTCTATGAACTTTCCCACAACACTTCACTCACTCGACATACACACTCGAGATTGGATATCTCAGGTCGGTGCACAAACACTCAATGTAATAGAACGGGTGGTGAAGTCTCAATAAGCACAAGGTGGTAATATTCATCTCTATGTGGGCTCGAATAATCACTATTTGAAAAAGTGTTCTTGATGCAACATTCGAAGGGACAAATAGACAACATCGTAACGGATTCCTCCAATAGGTCAAAAAGCCTCAATCAATGCAATTCCATCCGTTATGGCAGGGTATCAACGGTCCAATGGAAATATTTCCAGCCATAAATTATTTTCTAACCATTCGGGAGCGTCATTCTAACGTTCATAATGCCTCCAATTTTCATATTGCTCTATCATGGAGAAGTGTCAATCTATGTTAATCTAATACTCCTGAAAAGTTCTAGTGTTGTAAACCTTCCTTCCGTGAATTCCTCTCTAGAACTTCTTGCAATTTTTCTAGCTTTTCTTTCTTCTTACTGAGCTTTCTAGATTTATTTCTCGTGATTTGAGTCACTGGGTTCCCCTTTCCATTATTTTTCTTATCCACTCTTAGCATAGTAACTTCATGTTGTTGAGCATATTTCATAGGGTTCAAGGGTAATGCTTCTTCTCTTTCTGAGGTAGGTGTTCTACTCTCCTGGATGGACAAGTTTTTCAAGTCTGTCTGTGTTCTTTCAACTTCAATAGCCAAGTCTCTGGTCCTTAGCAACTTCGACTTGTTCTCTTGTTCTTCTATTAAGTGTGTTATTCTCCTAGTCATGAAATCCTTTAATTCTTGATTTTTTTGTTCTATAGCTTCCTCTTCTTCTTTTCTTCAGATCTGATCTTTCTCAATCCAGGTTTTTCCTAGCAACATAGCAAATGGGGCATTGTTCTCAACAAATTTAATGACCTCTAATTCTTCCTCTGTTGATTATCCATGAGCAATCATAGGTATCTAGGTGAGTCTTCCACATAGGGTTATCAACTTTCCTTTAAATAATCCTATTCCTCTCAACAAAGGAACCATAGCTAGCTTTCCCAAGATTTCCCAAGTTCTTTCTATCATGATATTCACCTATGTTTCCTCATCCAGAACACAGTCTATGTTGAAGTTTCCTATTCTTGTTTCTATGCACTCTTTCTCTTTTAATATCTATGATAGATTAATGTCTCTGTGATCATTCAGGGTTTCTTTCATCTGCAATAATAAAGTCTCTAATTCTTTCTAGGGTTCTGCCATAGTCTTAGTCTCTTGGTCGTTCTCATGGTTTTCTTGTCTCATATTCATCATTTTAACTTTAGCAAACACTCTAGGGAAATCCAAAACTTCATGGTCCATAGCTTTACAACAAACACAACTAGTTATTCTACTAGGGCATTCCTTAGTCATATGTCCTGGTCTTATGCAACTATAACAAAGGGTTAATCCTCTCTTTCTCTTAAATGATCCCCAACCTTTCCTATATTGTGCCTAGGATCACAGTAACTAACCTGAAAAAAATTCTTTCTAGGGTCCTGCATCCATTTGTTAGTCCAAACATTCTTTCTATGCATAGGAATAACATATATTTCACTATTTCTATCAGATCTACTCATATCAAATCTTTTTTCTTCTAGTTGTGCCCTAGTTTTCAGACTAGGAAAAAATCTATCAAGCATTCCTAGATCCATTCTTTTGAAAAAAAAAAATCACTTGTCTTACCTTTATCAAAGCACAAAGATTTCAGATCTTACCTATTTTAACAAAAAAATTCACTAATCTTACCTTTAGTAGAGCACAAAGCTTTCAAATATTACCTCTTTTCTTCAGATCTGATTCCTTTCTTAGCACAGAGCTTTGCAAGTCAAGTGGAATATTGCGCACAAAAACAACAGATATATGCACAAAGCTTTCTCTTTTCCTCAATTCCCAACAATCACAGTTTCAGTTCCCAGGAAACAAGACCATTTGTTGGTACAAGGGCAGACCCAGGGTTCAACACTTCAACAACACACCAACAAAACCCTAACTACTGACCCTTTTGGCAACACCTGTGAAGTAGATGAAGTCTCACCCGAGGTAGAGGCAGGGGTGGTTGCAGGACTCAAGTGTCTACAACCTAGCTGAGACACAAATATGTGATCACAATACTTAACAGAGCACTTAGCAGTTAACATTCACCAGTATCTAACCTTTATTCACATCGCAGGATCAAACTCTTATTACAGAACAACATGGTATTCAACAAGATCTAACACATTCAAGCACTAAGCACATCAAAATAGATCAGATCTTGTATTCATTCACATTGCTAAGAACTAAGCTACTATTATCAGATGCATATCACATATATATTACTGTATTAATCATAAATCATATGAATAAGAAAAAAACCATAATGCACAAAGCAACCACAACGTAGGATATACATGGTTCACCCCATTGTGGGGCTACATCTACCAACTCTTCTTCTTCTTTATTTTTTGTCAATCATCTTACATACACAGAGCCACAAAACCCTACTCCACATAGGACAGGAGATTTGCACACACCACACCAGATCCTCCTTCCCCGAGTTAGGTCATAGCACAAAGCCCTCTTACACAGTCTGCAGACAAGCTTCTTACAATCACTTGCACTTAGCTCTGCAAGCCTTAACACAATATGCACAGAAAATTCACACTATTCGCACTTAGCTCATCGACCACTTAGTTCTAGTATCTATCCTATATCCCTCTCTTACATCACCTATATATCTATTTATACATTACAAAAGGGCCAAAACATGGGTAAACCCATGGGTCGAAATCCCATACTCGTTAGATAAACCCAAAACCCAAAAATCACTAAAAGGGGGCGAGATCCCGCGATCTCCGCTTCGCCTTGTGCTCTGCCTTCGACCAGCCTATTGAAGTTCCAAAAATGGTCAAACATGACCAAGGTTCTTCCAAAATTGGTCAAGGGTCAACAACTGTGAGTGATATAAATGAGACTATCGACCAATTGTTGATAAAGAGAATCATCAACTTTGGGAGACTTAAAGTTTTTGTTCAGATTAACTCCAGACTAAAAAGGAGTATAACATGGCTTGCATTTTTCCATCTTAAAACATGTCAATATATCTAGTACATATTTATATTAAGAAAGGAATAAACCATCAGTCAGAGGTAAATCTTAAAGACCAAGAAAATAATGCATAAGACCAAGGTATTTCATATCAAAGGAGTCAGCAAGTTGTTTCTTCAATCTAAATATGAGATCAATGTTATTTTCAATCATGACCAAGTCATAAAAATATACAACAACAATCGAAGTATCACCATTATTATGTAATACATAAATATTGTTAATGGAATAAGATGGGGGATGCATCTAGGGTTCTCTTAGCTGCAGCCCAAACTGCAAAATCCTTCGCAGCACAATTCTATTTCCTCCTAGCCGTAACCCAAAGAGTTGGGCTCTCTTTTCCATTGTCTGATATGGTCCCTTTTCTTTCTAGATCGCATTAAGGTGGAGGTGGTTCTGTTTTATGGTTTTTTTTATGGTGTTGCAGTGTTTTGGGCTCTGTCTTGGTGTTTTCTTTCAATTTTTTGCAGTTTGTTGAGTGGTGAATCTAAATCTATGGTTTCTACTTCATTTTTGGAGGTTGTATCTTCTTCTTCCCTATCCTTCGAATGTTTCCTTGTTTCCTAAGGCCCTCTACACACGTGGTGGTTGGTTCCTAGATCTACGTGATTGGATGGGCACAACTCTGATTTATCCGTCTTCTTCTTGCCACTCTCCCTAGGGTTGGTTTATGCCCTCGTCTTATGCTATATCTTTTGCAATTGGTTGTTCTTTTGTGGATGGTTTGGTTATGTTGCTTCGATCATCTGGGGTTTTTCTCAGGGTTTGATGGATGTTCAGGGTTTGATGTATGCTCAGATCGATTGTTTTGGTAGGTTTTCATGTCCCTTCTCCTCCTCATATCAGAACAGGTTTTGGGATAAATCTCTGAGGTCCTTTCTCAAGGCATGTAGTTTTTGCATGGGTAACACTTCGAGGTCCTTATTGGGAGCATGTGACTTTATGTTTTTCTCCTTTTCTGGTGTTTGTTGGGGTTTTTATTGGCTCTGATGTATTTTGTTTCTCTTGATTTGGGAGATTCATACCTCTCTTACTCGGTCCTTTAGGTGTTTGGGGATTTTCTCTAGAATCGACTTTTTTGGCATGTCTCTTGGCAGCTTTTTTCTTTCCTAAAGTGTTTTTTGTAGCTAGCTTCTTGTGCTTCAAGTGTCTTTTTTTTCCCTTTATTGAGATATTACCAACTCATATTATTATTCTTTTCTTAGTGTATTTTTTGCTAGTGTCTCGACCCTCTAGGGGTTCTATTTTCTACTCACTTTACCCATTTTTGGGTCATGCTAAATGAACCTACAAAATGTAATTTGGTTCTCTTCGGATGAATATAATTATACTTTTTTTCATGGAAAAAAAATACATAAATATTGTGATCATATTCATGGAGTTTGAATACAAGAGTGAGAAAAAATGGTTGATATTAGAATACCAATATTTGGGATCTTGTTTCAAACTATAAAGCTACTTTTGGAGTCAAAAAAAAAATAGAAACCAAGGGGTTGTTCCATGAAAAATTCTTCAGATAAATTTCCATGAAGGAAGGAACTCTTCACATCCATCTGGTGGATCTTCCATCCAAAATAAGAAACAAGGGAAAAAATTAGTCAAAAAGAATTCATCTTTGCAACAAGGAAAAATGTCTTAGTGTATTCAATATCTTCCTATTGAGAAAATCCTTTCGCAACGAAGAAAGAATTATGATGCTCAACAACACCTTCAGAGGAAATTTGGTCCTATAGACCCATCAACATTTCACAATGTTCTTCCCTTTAGGTCAAGGAACTAAATCCAAAGTATGATTTTTCAAAAGATAATCCATTTCAGCCTGCATAGCTTGCTCCCATTCAAGTTTCCTTGTGAATCTAAGTAAGAAACATGATTACAAGCTTCAAGAACAAAAGTCATCAAAGTAGCACTAACTTACTACTTATGAATGTAATTTTTTTGACCTAAAGAGATATCTCCGACATCGGGACCAAAAAATTCAATCATCTTAGCATCCCATTCAGGTAGATAGGAAAATGGTAAACGGATATCAGTTGCATAAGTTCAATTAGAGGAAGGATGAGTTTCAATCGAAGGAGACAGATGATCAGTCGAAACAGAGATCAATTATCTAGTTGATTTCAAAATAATAATCAAAGGCCTGGTAGAAATGGGAGCAAAGTTTGAATGCCTGGTCCAAATGCCAAAAAAATGAATAGGTGATCTAGTGTCACTAAAAATATCAAAGGTATCATCCTGTAATAAACTAGGAGAAGCAATAAACAACTTCATGCCTAAATAATTCTCATCAAAAAACACGTTTCTTATGATAATAACATGTCATCTAATAGGGTCAAACAATCGATAATATTTAGACTCTTTAGAATATCATATCATGATACAATCATGACTCTTTACATACAATTTCTTCCTATAGTCATCTAGAATATGATCCCAAGAAACATAACCAAATACACGGAGGTGATTGATTGAAGGAGTTTTTCCATGCCATATTTTCACTGGAATCATAGTATTGACATCTCTTGTCATAATTTGGTTCAAGAGATATTTTTCATAGTAGACAACTTCAACCTAAAAATTAGTAGGAAGATCTTTGGCATCTAAAAAACAATGGGCCATTTCAACCAATGTTTGATTCTTACATTTTGAAAGATTGTTTTGTTGACAGGTATGAGGGACTAACCACTTCCATGCAATACCATATCGAGTAAGGTACTTCTTAAATGGTCGATTTACATACTCACCACCATTGTCACATCTCAATAACTTGATATGTTGACCAAATTGTGTTTCAGTAAATGCATGAAATTCCTTGAACTTTTCAAAGGCATGACTCTTATTTTCAATAAATAGACCCAATTAAAATGAGAGAGACCATCAATAAAGTTTAATACATACTTTTCACCTAATAAGGAAGGTTGATTGATATATCATAGATCAATATGTACTAATTCCAATAGGTGTTCTTCTTTCCATGCTTTGTCAAAGTCAAAAGGTACTTGATAATGCTTACCCATCACACATCCTCTACAGACTCCATTTGGTGGAAGCACTTTAGGTAAACCTACAACCATGTTCTACATGGACATCAACTTCAGACTTCGATAATTGATATGTCCAAGTTATTTCTACCAAATTTGACTTCATTCATCAATCTAAGAAACAAGAACAATTGGCTCAAGATCTTATCGAGGGAGGTCACAAAAGTTGTATAGACCATATGGGAGGTCACAAAAGTTGTATATTGTTTCCTTGACAAGGAAACAATATGGGAAAAACTCTACAATATTCCTTGTATGAGTCATCTGAGAGACCAACAACAAATTTGTTCTCAGCCTAAGAACGTGATAGATGTCAACAATTTTCCCATGTCGACAAGGAACGTTGTCACGACTAGCAATCTCGATAGAAAATTCATCAGCTACATAGATCTTCCACTCGACATTTTTATCCAAGGACATGAACAAGGAAGAATCCTTGGCCATATGATGAGTGCACCTAGAATCAAATACCCATTCATTATACATAGTATAATAAATAAATGTGTGAGAAGTTCCAACTTGGAAGGTGAAACTATCAGAATATCAATGAAAAATCAACAAATCTCCTTCAAGCTTCTTGACCTTCTCCTTTAGGTCGGATTCCTTCTTCCAATAGTTTTTCTCAATATGTATAGTATTTCCACAGTAAAGACATGTTTTCTTATTTCTAAAATTTTTGGTCAATGTTGACTCATCAAGATGCATTTTAGTTTTCTAGAGGTATTCCAATATGTGTGTAGGTACTTCAGAGTGTCCTCTTTCCTTGTAATTCATATTTCCATTTCTCTTGAGAAAGTGAGACTAATGCTTACCACCAAGCTTCCCTTCATCAGGAAATATGTTTTTATCATTAATCAGTAATCCATAGAAAGTTTCAAAGGTATAATCCTTACCATCTTCCTAGTTTGTCCAGGATGTGGAACAGAACACGTCAAATAGTTTTCTCAGATTCATTCGTACCAACTCGATGAATTTTTCCATATTTCTTATGAAATTTATTCCCATGTTCACCTAATTTCAGTTGCATCTCTTTTATGTGTGCCAAGTAGTCCTTAATTATGTTGAAGGAATGAGAATGGAGAGAGATCAACTCTTTTTCTAACTGCATAACTTGGCTTTCATCAACTTTGTCAAACAAATATTTCATATTTTTCCAAACTTGATGAGGGTAGTCAATTCCATTGGTATGGAACCTTATCTCATTGGATATATAGTTTGTGATGACCCCTACAGCCTCATCCTTCTCTTTTTCGATGAAAACCTTTGCATGGTTTTCCATCAGGTCTGGAATAGTAGTCTTGGTATACTGCAAAACTCCCTTATGTTTTAGCAAGGTTTCCATATTCGGTGCCCAAATAGAATAGTTCAATCCATTTAGAACAAATGGATACATATTAGAATCCATCTTTGATATATAATAGATCTGATCTAATCAATGAGTTATAGTCGACAAATAACCTACCTAGATTCAATCATAAATAGATCTGACTCAACTAGATTTGCATAAAATAAGTGAGGTCTAAACCAATCACTCCAATACCCTTTTGGATATTGGGTGTAACCTTGAGTGGAACAATATAAAAAACTATAAAATAAACAAAGAGATATAAAATTCACAGAATATTGGTGGTGTCTAAAGACACTGTTCAAATACTTAAGCACAACACATTGTGATTAGAAAATCATAACGCATTATTGAATACATGTTCACCGTGATTCACATATTGATAATCACATATTCGATCTGTTATCACTATAAAAAAATTCATATGGAGTCTCAGCCTCGGGACTTAGCAGGAGGCTAAGTTGGTATGGAGGAGCAATAGACTGGCAGACGAGGCCACATCTAGCAGATAGGGCTAAATATAGAGAAAGGGTGAATTCGATGGGAGTCAATGGGTCATGATCATAGGCACTGCTAATCGACGGTCAAAGGACATATCGGGCAGAGAAATAGTGCAATTGTTAATCTCTTGGAGGTGAGTTGATAATAATACTGTGGTTTCGTTCCGAGGGCACGTGGCGCCACTAGATACATATCGAGGGGAAGAGCGGGTAGGCTTGAAACCACCCAAGCCCATCCTGATGTCACATTTCAAGATATCATTGAAGGTGTCAAATCCAAAGATCGCATGTGGAAAGGGAAAGTTGATGGCCAATCAAATCACCTCAAGACACTTGTTCGGGCACTTTTTTTCTATGTGATGTCAGGTAAACATCGCCAAAAGACTTATCTGAAAATCTCATCATTTGAAATTAATAGTCGAGAATGATAAGTTGTTGTACTTTCAAGTACGTTCGTTAGTAACCTATGATTGGAACTCAATGACGACTCTCTTTGAAAACATGGATGACATTAATCTGTTTTGGGCGATTAACGTTTCACTCCCGAATGGGGTAATCACAAACTAAATCATCCTTCTAATTACTATACAACTAAGGGAGATAAGCTCGTTCTTTCTAAAAAACCAGAGAAAATGGATAAGACAGATCCAGTGGCCTTCAATGAATTGGGATATTCAAATAATCTGACAAAATTATCAATGAAAAAGATAGAAAATCTTATTGCATGAATGTAACATCCCGCTCTGGCGCACTGAGGACACTTATTCTTTGAGGACACTTGCTCGCAAGTGATCTGGACCCTTTTTATGTTAGACCTTATGTATATGATTATGATGTGATTGACAGATGATATGATGTGTCACCATTCATGTAGACAGGTACTATTGACTCAGTTTATTGAGTGTGCAGGTTTGTGACCTTGAGGATGCGGAGGCATCGGTAGACCCCCTTGGACTCCGGACTGAGTCAGGGAGTGTGCTTTTGGGTTGACATGTTTATTATGATGTTGATTTGATTTGATGATTTGATGACGACAATTCTGACATGATTATTGGTGACGCAGGCTGACGATAGCTTGCCGACTTGACTCACATATGGAGTAAAGGGGCCACACACAATTGCATAGAGGTTGAGGGAGAGGGGTGGACAGCAGCCCTGCCACCGCCTGCTAGCACTCCCGTCGTGGCTCGAACTGTAGGTTAACGATTACCTAGTTCGAGAGGACCCATGATGCCGTGAGGGCCGACTGCGACAGTCGCTCACGATG
>ML793986.1:37061-58822 GCA_009831015.1 Picea engelmannii | reverse complement strand
GAATAATTAGAGCTTCCACCTTCACGTGGTTGACCATGTTTATTAGAGAATGAAATATTATGGAAACCAAGAGAAGCTCATGAAAAACGATGTTTTCTCATAAAAGTTGACTTGACTTAAAGAACTTAGCCCAGAATCCAAGTTCTAGTTCCAAGTTCCTATGCCCCGAGCTAGTACCTGCACACAAAGACAAATAAGGTTAGGTATTCTTGGCATTTTGGCAAAAAGGTATAAAGGGATTTTTCATGGCACTTGCTAAAGGTGTGTGCAATTGGAAAAACTAACAACCCAAAACTAAAAGGGATCAATACACAAACTGTCAATGAGAGTTAATATGGTCATGGTGTGTAGGAATAGGCCTAGCACCTTCAAAATTATCATTCTCCAAATATCTTATACAAATTTTACAAGGAAATTGTACTAGGACTAGACACATGCAACAATGACCTGTGAATGGGGCCTTAATGACATGGAAGGGTTTCTGGACTCAAATTTGACTTGCACACCCACTTTCTTCCATCATCAATTCATCATGTAAAACATAAACCCTAATCTAGTGGAGTATTCGATTTGTTCCCAGTGAATGGATGCTCATTAGGCAAGCTGAAGTCCTTGATTACAACAGTCATTTTGTGCCTACCTATCATGGGTTGGTATAGTTAACACCTCTTTTTTCCATTTGGTTCCCATGCTGACCCTTTATTTTATTCCCAAGAGCCCCATTAGCCCCTCCATGACTTTCAGTTCAAAATACACGGAACCCACTTCTAGGTCAGTACTTAACCCACTTCTAGGTAATAATGTAGTGTTTTCAAAGTAATATTGGTGGATTAGTGGTTAGTGGCAATAGTGCCTTAGGGGTTAACATGATTTTTTTGGTCATAATGTGTGAGGGAGTGATTGGGTTAGGGGGGACCATTTAATTCAAGGTTCATGGAGATTGGGGGGTATATTAGAAAACCACCTATGTCCCATAGATATCATAGGTATACATTATTTCTGTGACATTTTTAATCATCACATTAAAACCTATTGATACCTAATTTTAATCGTCATATACCTAATTCTAATCCTTATCTAATATCTGTATGTTTTAAATATATTAAAAATATCCTCCGACCCCTATATACAAGGAAATATATTGTTTTCATGTTTTTAGAATTTTAAACCCCCCAATATGAACTCACATAGTATAGTATTGCCTAACTAGTGAAACCATGTAAGAGGTTTATGTTTGGGGCATTATTTAAAAGTTGGATGGACATTATATAGATAATTGTTCCATTCTATTCCACTCTCCATTTGTAAATTGGTATATCTTTAAGGGAAGAATAAGTAAGGGTCAACTACCCCTTTTGCATTCATAGTTTTAATTCATCATTGTCATTGTTTAACCTAGTTTAGAAGGGTCAAAGGGTCAGTTGATCCTTCATCATACAATTTTTTCAGTGAATCCTTTTTGAAATTCATGGAAGAGGTTTGCACTAGGGGAATAATCTGTAAAGGTCGATCGAACCTTCTATAGATAATTGTTCCCTTCTAGTTAACTGTCCATTTCCTAGATTGGTATTTCTTTAGGGGAGGAATAAAAAAGGGTTAGGAACTCCTTTTTAATTCATACCATTAATAGGTCAACCATTCCTTATATAAATTTTTAGTGAATCATTTTAAAATTAATAGAAGAGGTATTTGTTGGGGGAATGATGTGGAAGGGTAGACAAACCATTTTATAGAGAATTGTTCCATTTCAGTAAACTCTTAGTATCCTAGAATAGTACCTCTTTAGGTGAAGAATAAGGAAGGAATGACCACCACTTATGCATTTATATTTTTAATTAATCAATTTTGTTGTATCTCCTAATCTAGAAGAGTCATATGACACTTCCTTATATAACTTCTCAATGGAGCCTTTTCAAACTCAAAGAAGAGATTTGCATTGGGAGCATAATGATAATTGTTCCATTTCAAGCAACTCTTTGTCTATAGTCTTGTCTCGAGTTATAGTCTAGGCCTATATATAATATATTATATATATAATATATAATATATATTATATATATAATATATAATATATAATATATAATATATATTATATATTATATATAGAATATATTATATATAGAATATATAATATAAAAAAACAAAAAATAAAAATGAAAATCAAAACAACATAAAATAAAAACAAAAATAAAACAGAGTATACAAACAAAACAAAACATATGATTTCAAAACGGAGCCACTATACACTCGTGCACAGAGTCATACACCACCACAGTAATTTACTAGGGCACGGTCATACACCACCACAGTCTCACTATACACTCGCGCAGAGCTACAAGCAACCACCACCACAGTCATTTTCTAGGGCACGGTCATACACCACCATAGTCCCACTATATAGTCGTGTGCAGAGCTGCAAGCAACCACCACCACTATACACTCGTGCGCACAGGAGGAGGCTAGGGCATGGGAGGAGGCTAGGGAAGGGGGATAATTAATATAAGGAGGGAGAGGGGCATGGGAGGAGGGCACGCGGGAGGAGGCTAGGGCAGATGGATTTGTAGAGGAGGGCACACGGATTTTCAAAGGAGGAGGGCACATGGTTTTTCACCAGAAGAGGGCACACAGCTGGAGTAAATGGTTTGACTTTTTTCTCCTATCTCTTGAGTGTGCATGCTAATTGTAAGATGAAATTCTTGATAGAATGTTTGATGAAATGCTTGATAGAATGCTTTATGAAATTCTAAGTCATCCTTTTAAAATGCTCCAAGAATACCCTTAGCACTAGGCTCGCCATTGGTTTAAAACTCCTAAGTTGATTCACAAACCCTTAACTATAGAACCTTTTCCATATTCCTCCCCTCTTCATCTATTAGATCTCTCCCTTATCAAAAAATTTCATTAGATATCCTTCCATCATGTAAATTCTCCTTTCTACACCATACATTTCTAGAGAAAGGTTTTGTATAGTTTTTTATCATCTGTCCATAATAATAACATTAGACACAATGAAATGGGATTTTTCTATGGTCCAAAAGTTGGAAAAAACTCTTGTCTCCCACCAAAATATCCACAACATCTGCCATGTCCTTGGCCATCTCTACCTGAACCAAAAAACAAGTGACCATCCAATAATGTTTAGTCAATAAGGAGAGATCCACCTCTAGAACTCTTCCAATAGAATCACTCGAAGCTTTGATTGCCCTATTCAACGAAAACTCAATAGGAAGTCCCAACAATTTGACCTATATTGGATCTTTTCTATAGGGAATTTATCTAGGCTCAAAATAAATAGACCGAGGAATCAAAGATAATTATGCCATTTCCTAAAACTATTGGCCCTTTGATATATTTAATGCATCCTCTTCACTTCTAAAAATAAACCCAATCTGACCCTTAGAAATAATGTTAAAAATGGGAGCCCATTCTTTCTGTAGCCAAACATCTAAGCTCAAACCATTGAACCTTCTTCTCTAAAACCTCCTAATCAAGGCCTTCCCCATATAGTCCATGACATGCTCAACCCTTATGTCTTCTCTTAGGGTCATCTTGATTGAAGTTCTTCTCTTCTTGACTACCATATTTTTCATTTTAGTTTTATCCCTCGACAAGATATGATACCCCATTTCTCTTTTGTGACCCTTGCACGTGCTTCTAAATATATCCCATTTCCCACAAAATCAGAACACCAAATATGATCAAGAGTGTTCTTCGTTCCTTTTAAGCCTGAGATAAGGATAATGTCCTTTTTCCCTTGATAAATTTTACCAATCACTTCCAATGGAACTAGAAAGGAACTAAATATCCATCCATCAAAGAACTCAAATTTCGCTACACATTCAGAAACCTTAAACTAATATGTCTAGAGGGTAAATCTTGAGGTGGCCAAAGAGCCTTTTTTAAATCCATATATGAAAGAAAACCATAATCACATGATGATATCAACATCTTCCAGATATATCTTTGCACCTTATGATCATTTTTCCCAAAGGAATGCATTGTAATCCAATCACCTTTTTGTTGTATAGTACAATAATGAAACTCAATTCATTGTTCTTGCCATGACATAAGCATTATTTTTTATGAAAATAATCTATATGATGCAAGCTTATGATAAGAAAAATATTATAAAATTATAAAAAATCAATGAGATAAAGGTTTTAACAAAGTTAACATATAAATAATTTTTTCCAATCCTATTACATCCTTTAATTGCCTCTACTTGCATTCCTAGTTTTGTTGTTATATTTAAACCTAGCTTCATCATGAGATTTTTTATGACCCCTATTCACTTCTTTGTTAGGGTTTTGTTGCCTCTTTTTTCACAGTTTCACATTCTTGTCTTAGTTCTGGTCTTGATTTTCTCTGTAGATTATTAGTTGTGATAAACTAGAGAATTGTGGCCTTGATAGCTCTAGGTGCTCTAAATTATCCTAGGATAGCCACTTTGTTAGCAATAGAGCTTGATCTTTGTTAGCAAGCAATTGCAATATAGTCATACTTTGGACAGTGCTTAATCTTTGTGGAGACTCAAATATCATATTGACTTCCTCCTCCTCTACAGTGACAAAATTTTCTCCATTCAAAGTTACTGACAAAGGTAAATCAATTCCATGTAAATAAACTCTTCTTTTTAGGGGGAAACCCTCAAGTACCATTAAGTTTACTCCTAGTTAAATTTTATTTCATTCTTCTCCAGTCTCTAATAATTTCCCATTTTTTATCCTTCATTCATTGTGGATAAGGTAGCTTAACCTCCAATGCAATGTTTCAATACCCAAAATGAATCCCCTTCATGCTCTTAGAGAGTTGAAAATGAAATCCCCTGTTTTATTGGGTTTTCAAGATCTATATGTAAAACTGAGGAGGGTATGAGGAATATAGGAATACATGTGTATTCCTATAGCCTTGAATCCCCTATAAAATTTACAACAATCCTTCAAAAGAATGTGTGCAATTTAAAAACTAGATGTCTTGCTTCTCCAAGAAATTGTGTGTGTTGGCTGTAAAGCTGCAAAAGCTTTGTCCTCCTTTCTAAAAGAATGAAAAAAAAATCAGTGGATTTTGAAGAACTTTTAGGAGGATTAGTCTTAAGGTGGAATGCCAATCTAGTTGCAAGGTGGAATAATCTGCCCATATGAGCATTTCTAGCAGCCCACTAGTTGAAATAATACAACTAGCCATGTTTAAATATCGAACGCTTTCAAAAACATTAATTCAATTCAAATTTAAAAGGAAATTTGTGAGTCGGAATTATTTTCTATCTCATCCTTTACATATGGAATTGTATTATCCTTTACATATGGAATTGTATTATCCTTTACATATAGAATTGTATTAACTAGTTGAACTGAGTCATCCTTTTACCTTAACAAATAATGTCAGTATCATTTTTATATGTTTCCCATCATATGGAGGAAAAATCAATTTTTTTCTTTATGGGTATCAATTTGTAACAATTATGAACACATTGAAGAAAGAAAGAACAATATCAGGCATCTTTGTGTCATCTATTTGAATCTATTTCTACAAAGCCTTCTTCTCTTAGTTGTTGGATTTTGTGGTGCTATCTAATGGCCTAATACTGATGTGGTCTACCCGGGCACCTACCTCAGCAGGTCCCGCGCCTGACCTCCCGGTCTTAAGGATCGTTCAATTTTCTCCACTGAGCCGAAGCGGCTCTTTGGACTCCCAATGGAATCCCTATGAAAACCCTAATCCATGGGTCCTTTCTTCACCCGCACGGCCTTCTGCACATGACCGCACTCTTTCCCTGATCTTAATTTCAGGTTTCGGGGTTTCACGTTCCCCGACGTCAAGATTTATTTACCTCTTGAGTCCCCGATCACCGATGAGCTCTTTGCCCGGCCTTAGCCCCTCCTGGATATGCCCTGGTCCTCGTGACCACTTTCCATAAGATCGCAGCCTTATATCCTCCTATCGGGGTTTTGGACTTAAAAATCTCGATGAGCTCTCTTTCCCGCTAGCCCTCCAGGCTAAGCTCGTGGTCCACATGACCTCTATCTCACAAGACCGTAGCCTTGTCTCCCATAGGGGTTTTGAGCATCGCAATGTCGAAATGCACAAACAATTTTTCCTCGAAATCCCCGATATCCCTATATGACGTCAGCTTCCGCTAGTCCTCTGGGCTAGACCTTTGGGTCCATACGACCTCCCCCTATATGACCGCATGCATACTCCTATCAGGGCTTTGGGGTTTCTAATGCCAAAATTCACTAGCCCATGGGATTCTTGATTCCTCAAATCCCGACTCCCCGCTACGCTGACAGCTGGCCCCTTAAACGGCACTTTCCACTTCTCTGATATGCTGACAGCTGGTTCCCACAATGGCACTTTCCCCTTGTCAGGGTTTCAGGCTTTCTAATACCAAAACTCACACGTCCCCTGGACTCGTGACCCTCTGATTCCTGATACGCTTTGGCCTTAGCCCTTCCTGGATATGCCCTGGTCCATGCGACCACCTTTCATATGACCGCAGTCATATATTCCTGTCGGGGTTTCGGGGTTTCCAATGCTGAAATGCATATGTCCATGAGACTCGCGAAATGTTGATCCCCGATTTGCCGTTGGACAATCTCCTATTGGGCCTTCCCCTAATGGCTCTAATTTCTGCCACACATCCTCTCCAAATGGGCGGTTCAGATCACCTCTCAGGATTTCGAGACTTCTGAGGTCCCAACCTTTTCCGACTTCAGGAACTCTGATTTCCCAATAGCCAATATATCGACTCTCTGCGGATTTTTGACACTTGTCTCCCCAAACAGACAGCTCAGATTTTGTGTCGGGGTTTTCAAAGTGGACTTACCTGATCTCCTGTCCACAGGAGTGTCGATATCCCGACTCCTAATGCTTCGATCTCTGCCACGTGTCTCCACTAACGGACGGTCCATATCTCCCCGGTATTTCGAGACTTGAAGTGTCTTGATTTTCTCCACCTCGAGAATCTCGATTTCCCGATGACTACGCCTCTCATCGGGATTTCTCCTCTGTTGTTCACGAAGGATTAACCCCCTCGCAATTCTCTACAGATCCGATGGCTGTTGGGTCTCCGAATCAAGATCCCACGGTCCAGATCTGTTCTTCCTGTGCGCTTACTCCAGAGGCTAAACTCTACGTGCCTTCACCCGATCCAACGGCTGACAGGTTCTTCACTCTAGATCTGATGGCTGTCGTTTCTCCTCCTGAGCTTCTGCGCACTTTCTTCCTACACTTGGAAGAATTTCCAGTTCTCAAAGGTCTCAACCTTTGTCTTCCTTCTCCTCTATGAACTCCTCACTCTGAGTTCTCAACTGCGCGTGTAAAAACGTTGTTCCTCCTGATATTTTACTCCCGAATCCTCGAAGGATTCTTTGACTACTGCACTCCTTACAGAGTCCTCACACGCACATGCAGGTGTTATCTCTCTTGATATTTTCCTGTAGCTTTGATCTCCACAAAAACTCATCCTTGTTCCTTTCTCCCACAGATGGAGAATGTTTGGATGCCCTCCTGGCTCCTTTTTCTCCAGCAACCTCTTGCTGAGATTTTAGGGTGTTCAGTAACCCTGTGAACATCCCTCAGTGGATTCTTCCTTCAAATCAAAAAAAATCAAGAGAGTTCTCTTCTCTTATGTGTCTGTCTGCACACTGTCTCACTACCCACCTGGTAGAGTGTCTTCTTCCAGAACTTCCAGCAGTTATATCTCTTTCTTGTGCACCTATGCACCCGCTCAATGCCCACCTGGCAGAGCTCTCATAATCCTCAGTGATTCTGGTTCTTCTCCAAATTCACAGCAGAGTCCTTCTTCTGTGCACCCCTTGCACCTGCTCAATGCCCACCTGGTAGAGCTTCACAGAATCCTTAGTGATTCTGGTTCTCCTTTATGAACTCACAACAGAGTTCTTCTTTAGCACCTTGTGCCTGTGCTCAATGCCCACCTGGCAGAGCTCTACAAAACTCCTCAAAGCTTCTGTCTGCAACCGTGTCCTCTCCCACACAGCCTTACCTCCAAGGTATTCAGCAACCTTGAGGTCTTCCCTGAGTTGTTTATTCCAGCTCTTGTGCCACAGCACATCTTTTTCTGAACCCGCAGTGTTCAGAAGTGCAACCTTTGTGCACGGCTCTCAGAACCTGTAGTGTTCTGTCACACCCTCCTGGTATGAAGCCTCAAAGACCTTCACCTGAAATCCAACCAACTCCTACAAATTCACAACTAAAGTATGCATCTACAGCATACAAAGGAACACTCACAGACATTCATTCAACACAGAATTCATGCAGGAAAAACTGCTTTTGTTTATATTAAAAATGGCAAATGCTTGTAATTACAAGGTGTTCTCGAGTTCTCTCTCTGGCTCTTTCCATAATTCTACTCATCTATACACATACTCTCTCCCACTTCTTACAAAATGATATATGAAAATCTTTTTTACCTGAGGGGGCTCTTCGAGCGCTTCCCTCCAATCCTACCTACCCTATTCAATTACATTGAATAGCTGTCTAGTCCAGAATCTAGATCTAGATCTCATCCATACAAACATTTAAGTCCAATCTTATCTACAGCCTGCACAAAGGCATGGCTTCCCAGCTCAACATCTTAAACATTTAAATTACATTAAATTCAGATTTCAAATGAGGTTGCGCCTCTCTTTAACACGCGACCTGAATTCGCTGACATGGCTGACTGGATGGTTGGATGACATGGAGAGATGCTCCTACATCAAACTCCTCATCTACAAAATCATGATCTCCTACTCATGAGCTTCCCCTCTCTCAGCTTTGGAAATCCTCTTGGATCCCAAACAAACATCTGGATCTTCCCCTCTCAGCTGTCGGGAATCCTCCTGGATCCCAAATAAATATCTGGTGCTTCCCATCTACTCCATTTTGTTTTTGTTGTTTCTTTTGTGTTGTTGTTTCCTCTCTTCTACTCAGCCTCTCCTCATTGGCAGTCTTTGCTAACCTCAACATCAGCCTTCTGATCTCTTCTATCACTTCATCCAACTGCTCCAGTGGATGGCTCTATTCATGCAATCTCCTCGACTGCAAAAAATTTTGGCACATGGGCATATTCTCAGGATCTCCCATGCCATCCTTTTCATCTTCATCTATGGCCTCAAGTTGCCACTCTGTTGTAGACTTCATCTCTGCAGTCTCCTCCTGACTGTCTTTTTGTTCAGTCACCTTCTCTGACAACTCAACTTCTATCAGTGCTCTTGCTGGTCCTGGATCATTCAGCCAATCCTCCATCATTTCCAACTCCATCTCCCATGGAGTGATAACTCTGTCTGCTTGCTCTTCGGCTTCCTTTGTGATGCAGGAGCATCGCCAACTCATCAAGCGAGCCAGCACGGAAGCGGAAGACAGTTGGACAGGCCAACACAAATTTTTGAAAAAAAAACACCTTGAAACTATTGCACAGACATTAATGTGATAATTTAATGAGGTGCACTTATGTATTGTAATGGACCTTGAGCAGATAGCTCTCATCCTTAGGTATATAGATGGCATTTAAATACAGTTAATGCTAGTAGATAGGATTTTAATTCATAGATTAGACAGTTTTAGAAAGATGGAGGGAAAATAGATATAGACGCCCTCATTGTATCATTGTAACATAAGCCTAAGCATAAAAGAGAAGAGGGAGAGCAAGAGAATACAGAGAACTATAGAAGAACACCCATGTACAGATCCTGAATTAATAAAATAAATTGATTCAGATTCATGGCTTTTGTGTTATTCTATGTGTATGTGTGTTGAATGATATGCTCATGAGTGGTTGTTTTTCCTATTATACATTTGCTTTTATATGTTGTGTATGTGATTTCATGTTGATTTTGAAGTCTAAAGGGAAGAAGGAATGAGTTTGAATTATTTCTCTACTTGAGCCAGAGAATTCCTGCAAGGAGTGCAGTCGAATTTGTCCGCAAGGAGTGCGTTGACAGAGGGGTTCAAATAGAGATAGTTTTTGTTCTCATTTCCTCGAAGGTGCAGGTTGGGAACAGGGTCATGCAAGGAGTGCATAGGCCAGGTAAAAGACTCAGGGTTGTGAAACTGAGTGAAAAGATGAAAAACTGTTGCTACAGGCGTGTGCAGAGGAAAGAGATTTCAACACTTAGACGTGTTGAAGGGTTGCTGCAAGGACTGCGTGCAAGGAGGCTTTTCGAAGGCTCATGTTCATAGAAAATCTCAGGAAGGATAGAGTCTTTGAATTCGTCGAAGGATTGCACAGAGAAGTTGTGTTTGAATCATTCAAGCAGGTGCTGCAAGTTTTCAAGCAGGCGAACGAGTTCCATGAATAGGAACACTTAGTCCTTTCGCAAAATTTATCCCGAAGGAATGGACGGTCGGTATTCTCAGAGGAGAATCCACGAATCTCCATGAACCGTCAGATATTGCGAGCATGCAGGGGAGATACAGTAGTTTATTTTCTGAAGGTTTAAGCTCAGGAGGGGTAGAGTCGTCAATCCAGGTCAGCCAAGACCGTGGGATCTACATGTATATCATGTATCGGGGTTTTGTGGATCGAACCTCCAAAGTATTGCGACAGGAATTGCGATATCATGATCCACGATATCCCAATAGATCAGAATCGTACATCGTTGGGGACGAGTGGCAGAAGGTCCAAGGAAGTCGAGGTTCGAAGTATTGGGAGTTTCGAGGACAGAGTATTCTTGCAGCTTGGAATCGCGAAACACGATATCCCGACGGGAGAGATGTGTGGGACCACAAGAATCAGAGTGGAAGATAGGTGGCACATCGTATCAAAGTTTGGGGAAAGGAAAGTCTCGAAACATTAGGCATTAGGATTAGCGATCCTGAAAAGTCTGATATCCCGATGAAGTGACGGGACCATTGAATAGTCAACTCGCACAGGTGCATCGATGTTTCAGCGTATCGGACATCGGGAGTCGGTAAGACGAGTTTCCTGTTATCGCGAGTGCCGAAATCGCGATAGGGAAAATTCTGATAGAGGAAAGAGAAAAGTCAGCGTTGACTGGCCATCGAGTCTCGGGGATTCGAGAGACCAATGTTCGACCTTTGACATCGCGAAATCACGAAGTCCGATTCCTCGATAAGAAAAGAGAGGGGATTGCACGGAGAATTCTGTAAGTGCAGATTTCCCAATAGGGAAAAAGAAGGACGTTTGAGTTCTTCGGGTCGTGAGAAGAAGAAGATCTTGTGAGCAGGCACGCACTGAGGAGCGTGGTTGTGTCAGAGTGGTATCAGAGATCAGAAAGATTCTTTTCTTTCTGTAGCAGAGAAGAGGAGAATTCACCATGCTGCCTAGGAGAAGGGACGCGCAGTCACCCGACCCAGAGGATAGGGAAGTGCAGAGAAGAAGAGGCAGGCAGGTAACCAATCCAGAAATGGAGAGACAAATGCATGATCTCCGAGAAAGACTCAAAGACATGGAGACAGCACAAAGGTGCATCGCTAGTGCAGGAGATCTTAGTGATTCCGAGATCGAAATCGAGGCTGAACGAGAAGAATAATTTGCAACGGAGGATGCAGCCAATGAACGTCTAATTAAAGCTATTTCATGGATGGGTGCAAAGGCAAAAATGGACATTCTAGTTTACGAGGGAAACTTGGATGCGGAAGAGCTTCTATATTGGATTAGAGCTCTTGATACTTACTTCGACTACGAATATGTCAAAGAAGATAAGAAAGTCAAGCATGCTATCACACGCTTGAAGGGACACGCAGCATTATGGTGGGATGAGCTACAAGCAGACAGACGCTGCAAGGGCAAGAAGAAAATTAAAATTTGGGATCGAATGATTGTGAATATGAAGGCGAAATTCATCCTGAGAGATTATCAAATTACTATGTTCAGGAAGATGCAGAACCTAAGACAGAAGCTAATGACAGTGAAAGAATACACTAAGGAATTCTATCGACTGAACATCAAGGAAGGTCATCGGGAGAGCGATGATGAGAAAGTTGCCAGGTACATGAATGGCCTGAGATATGATATCCAGGACGAGATGAGCATGGTAACCATCCAAATGGTGGAGGATGCTTATCAGATGGCTCTAAAAGCTGAAGAGAAGCTAAGCCAAAAACAGAGTCAAAGGGGTCGAGGCAGAAGCCAGCCCAGAGGCAAAGCAGTTGCCCAGGACAAATACCAGAAGCCCAAGGAGGAATGGAAGAAACCTCAGACTCGTACTAAGAGAGGTGGAACCTCACAGAGAGGAACATATGTTGAACAGAAAGGACAGCATAATGAGTAGAGGGGAGATTATGCTGACACAAACACTTTTCCTCGTACCAGAGGCAGAGGAAGAGGAAGAGGTGGAGTAATCACATGCTTCACATGTGGAAAGAATGGGCACAAGTCTTATGAGTGTCCAGAGAAAAAGAAGGACATTGGAGAAGCTCACATCACCGAAGCACAGAGGCGGGATGTTGAGGCTGAAGACACTGAAGGCGAAAGATCGCTCATGATGAGAAAAGTCCTTTTGACACCCGAGAAGGAGGTGGAAAGTTCAGTCTAAAGGACCAGACTCTTTAGGACTACTTGCAAGACCAAGGACAGGGTATGCAAGGTCATTGTAGACAGTGGTAGCATAGATAATCTTTTATCTACATAGATGGTAGAGAAGCTGGAGCTGGAGACGATTGATCATCCAAGCCCATACAAAGTTTCATGGCTACAAAAAGGACACCAGCTAACTGTTACTAAACAATGCTTGGTTGAATTCAAAATAGGTGGATATAATGATAAGATTCTGTGTGATGTTATTCCCATGGATTTTTGTCATCTATTGCTGGGTAGACCATGGAAATATGACAGAAATGTGATTCATGACGGGAGAATGAACACATATACCCTAGAGAAAAATGGGAGGACACACATGTTGCTTCCGATAAAGGATAAGGAGGTGAAGCCGGAAGTAAGCAACACAGTACTTCTCATGAGTGGGAAAGAGCTTCTTACAGAGGTAAAGAAGAAAGAAGATCCACAATTCTTTGTGGTCAGAAAGCTGAGGATTGTTCTGACTAGCACAAGAGTGGACGATCTACCAGAGGAGATTCAAGAACTACTGAAAGAGTTTGTTGACATTGTGGTGGACGAATTACCTTGTTCATTGCCATCGATGAGGAGTGTGAGTCATCATATAGACCTCATACCAGGAGCTAGTTTTCCAAACAAAGCTACGTACAGGTTGACGCAACAAGAAAATGAAGAGGTTAAGAAGCAGGTCCAGGAGTTGTTGGACAAGGGATTGGTCAGGGAAATTTTGAGTCTGTGTGTCGTTCCAACGGTACTTAGTCCAAAGAAATACGGAGGATGGAGAATGTGTACTGACTCGAGGGTGATCAATAAGATAACCATCAGGTACAGGTTTCCATTGCCACGAATGGATTATTTAATGGATTTCCTGAGCGGGGCCAAAAAATTTTCAAAGATTGATCTGAAAAGCGGATATCACCAGATTCGCATGAGGGAAGGTGACGAATGGAAGAAAGCGTTCAAGACAAATGAAGGTTTGTATGAATGGATTGTTATGCCGTTTGGCTTGACAAATGCGCCAAGTACCTTTATGAGGTTGATGAACGAAGTCCTGAGGGAGTTCATCGGGAAATTTGTCATCGTATACTTGGATGACATACTAGTTTATAGTAAATCAGTGGCAGAGCACTTGAAGCATTTGGCTACAGTGATGCAGAAACTACAGTAGGAGAAGTTGTTGATTAATATGAAGAAGTCCTCATTCATGAAGACAACTCATTTATTTGGGATTTGTTATTTCGGCAAATGAGTTGAGGATGGATCCGGATAAGGTGCAAGTGATCAAGAATTGGCCATCACCGAGGAATGTATTTGAGGTGAGAATTTTTCATGGTTTGTCTAGTTTCTACCGAAAATTCATCAGAAATTTGAGTGGAACTAGCGCAGAAATGATGGATACAGTGAAGAAGTGGCATAAGTCTTGTCACTGGACAGAAGAGGCTGAGAAGAGCTTCAATCTGTTGAAGTAGAAGATCATGAAACAACCGGTTCTGGTGTTATCGGATTTCCAAAAGACATTTCAGGGGAAATGTGATGCAAGTGGGTTTTCCATAGGAGTGGTCTTGAGTCAGGAAGACAGACCGATTGCATATTTCAGTGAGAAGCTGAATGAGGCAAAGGTGAAATACTCCACATAAGACAAGGAATTTTATGCCATCATCCAGGCACTGAAGAAGTGGAGGCATTACTTGATCCCAAAGGAATTTGTTTTATATAGTGATAACCATGCATTACAATTTGTGACTCAACAGGAGAAGTTGAATCAGAGACATGTAAAATGGGTAGAGTATATGCAGAATTTCACATTTTTTATTAAACACATTTCGGGTACTGCTAACAAAGTGGCTGATGCTTTGAGCAGGAAGTGTTTGTTGTTGCAGGAGTTCCGAGTCAAAACGTTGGGTTTTGATGATCTCAGGGACATGTATGCAGATGATCAGGATTTTAAGGAAGCATATGAAGCAGTTGAGAACCCATTTCTCAGAGACAGAAGGCAGTGGATAGAGTACATGATCCAGGAAGGTTTGTTGTTCAGAGGGAATCAACTGTGTATTCTGAAATGATCCATGAGGGAGAACCTATTGAAGGAGAAACACAGTGGAGGATTAGCAGGACATTTTGGCCATGACAAGACGTTCACAAAATTGAATGAGTCATATTTTTGGCCAGTAATGCGAGAAGATGTCAAGAGATTTGTAGACAGATATAGAGTTTGCCAGCATTCGAAGGGGAGAAAGCATAATGCGGGATTTTATTAGCCATCGCCCATACCAGAGAGGCCATGGGATGCGATTAGCATGGATTTTGTATTGGGATTGCCAAGGATGCAAAGAGGATTTGATTCAGTCTTTGTGGTAGTGGATAGGTTTTCCAAGATGGCACATTTTATCCCATGCCAGAAAACCAGTGATGCAACTCATATTGCAAATTTGTTTTTCAAAGAGGTCATTCGACTTCATGGGTTGCCGAAAAGTATAGTTTTGGACAGAGATACAAAGTTCGTGGGACATTTCTGGAGGACATTGTGGAAAAATATGGGAACTAACTTGATGTTTATTTCTGCCTATCATCCTCAGATGGATGGGAAAACAGAAGTAGTGAACAGAAGTCTGGGAGACTTGTTGAGAAGCTTGGTGACAGAGCACCACAGCCAGTGGGATAGTATATTGCCGCAAGAAGAGTTCGCATTTAATGACTAAATGAATAGGAGCACAGGAAAAATTTTGTTTCAAGTTGTCTATGGGATGCAGCCGAGAGGGGTTTCTGAACTGAGGAATTCAGAATAGACTGCAACTAGGAGTGCAAGTGCAGAAGAATTCGCGGAGGCGATGAAAGAACTTCATGGCCAGGTGAAGCAGCGACTGCTAGATTCAAGTCACGAGTATAAGCGCAGATCCGACCAGTGGAAGAGATAACTTTAGTTCGAGGTTGTTGAATTACTTCTAGCACATTTGAGGAAAGAGAGGTTCTCAAGGGGAACATACAATAAATTGAAATTGAAGAAAATCGGGCCATGTAAGTTCTTGAAGAGATTGGGGGAAAATGCTTATGAGATCGAGTTGCCAAATGGTATTGGAATATCTCCGATATTCAATGTCGCAGATTTATACATGTACAGGGCTGGAGAAGCAGAGACTGGAATTGAGTAGCCAGTGATCCAGTGGATGAAGCAGATGCCAGTTGCAGAGAATCCGCAGATGGAATGTATACTGGACAAGAGAGTGGGTAAAAATACCAGGCGGAAAGAATACTATGAGTATCTGGTCAAATGGAAGGGCCATCCAGTGGAAGATGCCAGCTCGGAGAGCGAAGCAAAGATACAAAAGCATGGACAGACCGTGCAGGATCTCATGGACAGGAGCCCATGAAAGTTTTCAAGCGAGGGAGTACTCTGACGCAGTCGCGCTCCTCAGTGCACGCCCGCTCACAGGATCTTCTTTTTCTCACGGCCCGAAGAACTCAAACGTCCTTCTTTTTCCCTATCGAGAAATCTGCACCCACAGAATTCTCCATGCAATCCCCTCTCTTTGTTTATTGGGGAATCGGACTTCACGATTTCGCGATGCCAAAGGTCGAACACTAGGCTCTCGAATCCCCGAGACTCGATGACCAATCAACATTGACTTTTCTCTTTCCTCTATCGGAATTTTCCCTATCACGATTTCGTCACTTGCAATAACATGCAACTCGTCTTACCGACTCCCGATGCCCGATACACTGAAACACTGATGCACCTGTGAGAGTTGACTATTCAATGGTCCCGTCACTTCATCGGGATATCATACTTTGCAGGATCATGAATCCTAATGCCTAATGTTTCGGGACTTTCCTTTCCCCGAACTCCGATATGGTGTGCCAATTGTCTTCCACTCTGACTCTTGTGGTACCACACAGTTGTCCCATCGGGATATCGCATTTTGTGATTCCAAGCTGCAAGAATACTCTGTCCTTGAAACTCCCGATACTCCAAACCCTGACTTCCTTGGAACTTCTGCCACTCATCCCCAATGATGGACGGTTCTGATCTGTCGGGATATCTGGATCGCGATATCGCAATTCCTGTCGCAATACTTTGGAGGTTCGATCCATGAAACCCCGATACACGATATACGTGTAGATCCCACGGTCTTGGCTGACCAGGATTGACGGTTCTGCCCCTCCTGAGCTTAAATCTTCGAAAAATACACTACTGTATCTCCCCTGCACACTCGCAAGATCTGACGGTTCATGGAGATTCATGGATTCTCCTCTGAGAATACCGACTGTCTATTCCTTTCGGATGAATTCTATGAAAGGACTAAGTGTTCCTATCCACAGAACTCGTTCGCCTGCTCGCAAACTTGTAGCACCTGCTTGAATGCTTCAAACACAACTTCTCTGTGCAATCCTTCGATGAATTCGAAGTCTCTATCCTTATTGAGCTCTTCTATGACCCTGAGCCTTAGAAAATCCTCCTTGCGTGCACTCCTTGGAGCAACCCTTCAACACGTCTAAGTGTTGAAATCTCTTTCCTCTGTGCACGCCTGCAGTAGTAGTTTTTCAGCTTTTCACTCAGGTTCACAACCCTGAGTCTTTTACCTGGCCTGTGCACTCCTTGCATGACCATGTGCCCAACCTGCACCTTTGAGTAAATGAGAACAAAAACTATCTCTATTTGAACCCCTCTGTCAACGCACTCCTTGCGGACAAATTCGACTGCACTCCTTGCAGGAATTCTCTGTCTCAAGTAGAGAAATAATTCAAACTCATTCCTTCTTCCCTTCAGACTTCAAACTCAACATAAAATCACATACATAGCATATAAAATCAAATGTATAATAGGAAAAACAACCACTCTAGAGAATATCATTCAACACACTTACACAGAGAATAACACAAAAGCCATGAATCTGAATCAATTTCTTTTATTAATTCAGGATCTGTACATGGGTGTTCTTCTACAGTTATCTGTATGCTCTTGTTCTCCCTCTTCTCTTCTATGCTCAGGCTTATGTTACAATGATACAATGAGGGTGTCTATATCCATTTTCCCTCCGTCTTTCTAAAACTGTTTAATCTATGAATTAAAATCCTATCTACCAGCATTAACTGTATTTAAATGCCATTTATCTACCTAAGGACAAGAGCTATCCGCTCAAGGTCCATTAAAATACATAAGTGTGCCTCATTAAATTATCACATTAATGTTTGCGCAACAGTTTCAAGGTGTTTTTTTTTCAAAAATTTGTGCTGGCCTATCCAGCTGTCTTTCGCTGCCGCGCTGGCTCGCTTGATGAGTTGGCGATGCTCCTACATCACTATGCTTCTAGCTTCAGTGTTGCAGCTTCTTTCTTTTCATCTCCCTGGCCGAAATCATTGAGCCATTCCTCAGAACACTCATTCTCCTCTTTGTTTGCTTCTTTTGTTGTCAGCTTCAATGCTACAGCTTCCTCATCTTCTTGGTTGAAGTCATTGAGCCATTCCTCAGAATGCTCACTCTCTTTTCCTTCCTAGGAAGATTCCAAAACCTACTCCAATTTTTCTTCTTTACTGACAGTCATAGCTGACTGTTCTGCTGCTGCACCATCTACAACACAGACTTCTACCTCCTCCTGGGCAAATGATAGGAATACTCCAATCCCCCAATAATCAGAATATATATCATATCTTCCTCCTCTTTCAGTTGCACATGATGATCCAAACTCATTTCCAAGCTCACCTGCTCTGTCATCTCCTCAATCTGATCAAAACTCACCTCTGAGTTTATGAGACTCTCAGACAGTCTCATCTTCTCGGTCATCTCCTTGGGCTGATCAAAATTCACCTTCTCATCCCTACCCACCTGGCAATATGGGATGTCTCTGCTGCCCTCCTGGCAGACCATGGAATCAACTAATTCCATCTACATTTCCTTGCCCACCTGGAAAACTGGAAACCTTATGCTTCCCTCCTGGCAGTCTTCAAGATCCCACAGTGACCTCATACCATTTCCCAGCTGGCAATGTGAAATTCCTTGGTTGTCCTCATGACAGTCTCTGAGATCCCGCAGTGATCTCACCTCATTACCCACCTGGCAGAGCTCTCAGAATCCTTAGCAATTTTGGTTCTTCTCTGAACTCACAGCAGAGTCCTTCTTCTATGCACCCCTTGCACCTTCTCAATGCCCACCTAGCAGAGCTTCATAGAATCCTTAATGATTATGGTTCTCCTTTATGAACTCACAGCAGAGTTCTTCTTTAGCACCCTATGCCTGTGCTTAATGCCCACCTAGCAGAGCTCTACAGAACTCCTCAAAGCTTCTGTCTGCAACTGTGTCCTCTCCCACACAGCCTTACCTCCAAGGTATTCAGCAACCTTGAGGTCTTCCCTGAGTTGTTGATTCCAGCTCTTGTGCCACAGCACGTCTTTGTCTGAACCCGTAGTGTTCAGAAGTGCAACCTCTGTGCATGGCTCTCAGAACCCATAGTGTTCTGTCACACCCTCCTGGTGTGAAGCCTCAGATACCTTCACCTGAAATCCAACCAACTCCTGCAAATGCACAACTACAGTATACATCTACAGCATACAAAGGAACACTCACAGACATTCATTCAATACAGAATTCATGCAGGAAAAACTGCTTTTGTTTATATTAAAAATGGCAAATGCCTGTAATTACAAGGTGTTCTCAAGTTCTCTCTCTGGCTCCTCCCAGACTCCTACTCATCTATACACATACTCTCTCCCACTTCTTACAAAATGAGATATGAAAATCTCTTTTACCTGAGGGGGCTCTTCGAGCGCTTCCCTCCAATCCTACCTACCCTATTCAATTACATTGAATAGTTGTCTAGTCCAGAATCTAGATCTAGATCTCAGCCATACAAACATTTAAGGCCAATCTTATCTACAGCCTGCACAAAGGCACGACTTCCCAGCTCAACAGCTTAAACATTTAAATTACATTAAATTCAGATTTCAAATGAGGTTGCGCCTCTCTTTAACACGCGAATTGAATTCACTGACGTGGCTGACTGGCTGGCTGGCTGATGTGGAGAGATGCTCCTGCATAAAATACAAAGTCAAACAATATATACACAAAACAACCATCTTGCAGCAATTTCAATTGGGTTTCAACTTTTGGTAATTCTAATCAATTTGGTGGATTTTAGGTTTTTGTAAAATATGGATGAATTTGGAGGTACCAAAAATTGAAATTATGGTCAAAATGGAACCATGAACAAAATCATTATTGTCACCAAAATTCATTGCATCAGAAACAAGGTTCTTCTACCACTGGTTCCACCCCACATGTGTAGCATGAATTCAATAAGGGTAAGGATCTTTTCCTTAGATCATGATGTAATATAAACCCACGAAACATGAAACTTCTATAAACCCACGAAACTTCTATAAGGTATTTTTCTACCTTTGTCCTACTCAAATATAACAATCATTTTCTCTAGTCATCTATATTACAACTGTCTTCTTCAACATTTGGTGTATCGAGGGAACCCAATGCTTCTGAATATAAGAGAAATCCTTTTCACCATATCACCTACTAACTAGCATGATGAAATCCCTCATGGGTTCTCATAAATTAGAGGTGGGCTACAAATTAGATGGGAAATTCAAAATTATTTCTTTTTTCTTCCCAGATAATTTTGTCCCAACACCTACCCAAAATACTGAGTGAAGAAATACTTTGTGTTATCTCAAAGTTTTGGCTCCAACCCTAGATGAAAAAATCTTACCTGTCAAGTTATATTTTCAATGTTTATCTTTAGCTATATTATAATATGAATATCGTTGGCTGAACGTTTCCTTCTCCCTCGATGGAGTGTAGGTACAACCAAATATGTATCTATCAGACCTATCATCCAACTTGAACGGTGAAATTTCGAGAGGGACAAGGGAAAACATATCCAACACATGTTACAAGGAGAAATCAACTAGAGGTGAAAAGGTCAGAAGAAAGTTTGGTAGGTGCATGAAATTCTTTCTTTCTGAAGGAGGATCATGCTGTTATGACGATGAGAGAATAGGTGACATTGAGGTTCCCTTCAGGTACAAACACCTACTGAAACAGTGGGTACCCAAGGAACTCCCCAAGTTGGACACTGACTTCTGTGTTAATGAGAGGATGTATCGCATTGCTCCGTCATCCATCCATGGTCTTGGTTTATTCTCCATGGACAGCATAAAGGTAAAATATGGCGGATTAGTTGAATTTTTTGAGTATGTTGGACCATGTTACACTTATGGAGTATGGTTGAGGCTAGTCCAATATATGCCTAATATGTGGAGATACGCACTCGCTGCAAATTATATACAGCTGAAAGACAATAATAGGCATAAAGGAGTGACTATGTATATTGATGGAAGGCCAAAGGCATCAAGAAATATTGCAAGTCTTATAAACAGTACAAGTCCTGGGACTACAAGAAAGGAACCCAATTGCATTTTTGAGGAGTGTGAAGGTAATAGGATATTTGTATGTGCGGTGAAAACAATAACAGCAGGAAAAGAGTTGTTGGTCGATTACAATCTGAATCGAGTTGACCCAGGAACGTCTTCTTTTCCTATGGTACAAAACCCATTATACCCAAACTTAAAAAGGGATTACTTAATTTGTGAATGTTTCATTTGTGATGAAATTTTATTTTATTTCTAAAATATTTTACTTTTAGGCATATTTTGTGTTCCTCTACACTTATCCCTCTAACATCAAGTGTTCTTGTATCTTCACACAAGCATAGCACGATCTAAAAAATTTCAATCAACATTTCCAATCTTGGGTTACCTCATTCCATCCCTCTCTTATCTTACCTATAGTTTCCCAACCATAATATCACCAATTCATGGATAGAATGAAGCATGTGCCTCTTATGTTAACTTTGAACAACTACAATGGCATCTACAATACATTTTAGAGGGTGCATTATAAATCATTTGAAAAAAATTTATGTTATCTAAAATGGGGTGTTAGAATATTTTTTCCTAGTTTGGGAGATATAATCACTAGAAGCAACAAAACTCTATAACACGGTGATGCTACCTCTCTCTTGAGTTTCAACATGTATTTTATTTCTCCATGGGCCATCTTCCATATTTGATCTTCATGAAGTTATCCCATATTTCTTGGGATTTGTATTGCACCCTTGAATCTGTTATGCACATCCTTTCTAATGGTTTGGGATTCAAGCCATCCTTTGGCCCCATTCAAATCATCTTGGAAAAACTTTCGACCCACTTTGCCTCATTTGTTGCAACACCCAAAAGG
>ML793985.1:450809-472564 GCA_009831015.1 Picea engelmannii | reverse complement strand
GAGAAGACATATCAAGGTACCTCTGGTAAAAATTTCAGATCTTGATTCGCTATAATTATGGAGATATACTCTGTGGAATATAGGGTTTGTGACCAGTCCTGAAACTAGTCAAAAACAGGTGTTCCGGGTAAAACAGTCATAACGTCTTCATACAGACTCCAAATACAGTGGGACCACTTCCATTGGAAATATTACGGACTGTAGTTTCTTGTGTGCGAGATTCAGAATCAGATGTTAAATATTGAGCGCGGGGCATTCTGTACAATTCGGGTCTTTTGAACAGACCAGAATTGAATAAAGTTTTATTATCTCTCATATATTCTTGGGTGGAAGGAAGGGGCAAGGATAGAGAGTTCAGATATCTCTTGATATTGGAGGATTGTATCTTCCTCTTGGATTTTTATCACTCCCTTTACATTTGGAAGCTGTAGCTACCTTTGGAAGTGATTACTTCCCTTGAACAAAAAGTATTGATTATTTCTCATATATTGTGCATGGTATATTGTGGTGTATTGGTGTAACTCTTATACTATTGTTCATTTCTCATTGAATATAATTGAATGGTTTAATTATAAGTTGAAAAAGGTTTTAAATTGTACTTGATACTAATTCACCCCCCTCTTAGTATCAACACCCTCAACCCTTGTGTCTGTTAGATTCTTTCTCTGCATTACCAACTCAGATATTTTAACCTTGGCCCTCTTTATCCTAGACAAAAGATTCCTCTTCTTCTTCCATTTCTTGAATACACATTTTTAACTGATATGTTTAAACCCCTTAACTATGCAAAATGTGCAAGTGACCATTTTGTTAAAATTAAGAATATGATAAAAAAAAATTGTCGAAAATGCTACAAGTCCTTTCAACTCATGACGGATATCTATCTATATATCTATCTATCTATCTATCTATCTATCTATCTATATATCTATCTATCTATCTATCTATATATATATATATATATATATATATATATATATATATATATATATAACACTTCCATGTTATCCCTTGGATGATACAGAATCCAATTCTGCACAGACGCTTCCTTGAAACCACCTTCCTAAGTGACAATGACTTGAAACTGTGGGCCAAGTCCTTCCATATCACTTTTCCTTCTTCAAAAACAAAAATTCTACCATTAGCCATTTTTCCTTCAGCTCTCAATCGCATGTTACCATGAAAATGACCCCGCGATTAGCTGAAAAGTGATTTTCCAGAGCTTTGGGACTTCAAGCTTCAGGGGTTCTAGACTGTCCACACTCTCAATCGTTCTGAAGTGCCAAGTCTCTAGACTGCGGGATCTTCTTCCACATATCCTCTCTCGATCAACGATTAGAATTTTCTCCATAACTCTGGGCTTTGGGGCTTTCCAAAACACGTCTCCACAAATCTCTTTCCAAAACTCTTGCCTTCAGGAGTTCTTGACTCAAAGAAATCTGTAACTCAATTCCTCCAGAGTACCAAGTCTTCATACCTTGAGATCTAGTGCCACGTTTCCACTGTAATCAATGGATGAGATGGACTCCACCCTTTGGGCATTCAGGAGTCCTCGACCCCAAATTCTTATGCCTTGAATCCTCAAGAGTGCCAAGTATCCAGACTACATGATCTACTGCCACGTGTCCTCTCTCGATCAACGGTGAGGATTTACTCTGCTCTTTGGAGCTTCGAGGGTTTCACCTTCATCACACTTCATTCCTTCTGAATGCCAAATTGGTGAAATCCCAGAGTCTTCATCAGTAAATAAGAACCAAGGGGTGCTAGGTGGCATAAAATAAGGAACGGACACATGGTCCTATATGACGGGTGACACATGTCATATACTAAGTGGCACAGATGGTCTTTGAAAAACATGGAACATGGTGACACATGGAAAGCATAAAATGTGTCCATGTCACCTTAGGTGACGTCAACAGGTCACATCACTTTGGTGCTTCACGACTTCAGAACTTTGAAACTTTGGGACTTTGGGAGACTTCTCCACACTACACCAAAAATCCCCTGAACATCGAATTCTCGATAGGTTGATCTGTGAACACGTGACCTCAAACATGACTGGTCCACATTAACTCCGGAATTCAGGAAATTTCCTTCCTGACAGTTTGAGGACTCGCTTCCCCCAGAGTTCCGAACTTCCGAAATGTCATGAGATCTACAACTCACATTCTTTCACACGTAGATATAATGTCTAGGATGTTATCTTCCACACTATTCCTCACCTCCTAATCTGTGCTTGATCCAACGACCTATATCTATCCTTGGCCAAATCCAATGGTCAAGTAACCCTCCCGGTGATCTATGGCATAGATTCACTCTGGGACTTCGAAGCTTCAGGGATTTTACCTTCTTATCATCAAGGACTTAAAAAATTATCTAAGCAACGAAGTCCAAAGGACTTTAGGGGTTAACCACTGCACTCCTTTCCCAGATCTGATGGTAGTGAAGAACTAAGACTCGTCTCGAATAGATCCTATGGCCAACCGCTACACCTCCTGAGATTTCAAACACATTTAATGTGTGCTCTCAATGCCTTCTGGCATTCTACAAATTAAATTCTCTGTGAAACTTTTGCTTCAATCTCAATTTACATGTCCCATCCAAGCTTAGTGTTGCAACTAAGCTTTGATACAAATTTGTATCATACCCAACCACCCACACGTCGGGATACATTACTTCAAGCCTGCTCTCAGACTTATTTCTCTCATAGATACCTTTCAAATTAATAAATGTGCATAAAAGAAAGGAACTGAATTACATGCACATCAATAACCAACAAACCTGCATATTCTAAAGATTGAATTCAAAGATAAATAAATACATAGTGAAATAAATAATACACATGTAAATAATACCATAACAGAGAGCACTTATCTTTTATAAAAGAGGATACCAATTGGCTATAGACCAAGAACATTCCACCCAACCATAGACAATTTTTTTCCAAGTCTCAACAACAATGTCACCCCCAAGCCAAGGCTATGAATCCACAAGGATGGTTCTAGAGTGTTACTTGGCTTCCCAAACCAGTCGTCACTCAGGCTCTCACAAGCTTCCCAACACCCACAACAATCCAAGTACCCAACTCTCTTCTACCCAGCCTACACAACCCAAGAGAATGGACCCCCACCCTTCTCTTCCATGTAGTCCCTCATGCAGTCCTTCTCCTTACAGGGTCCAGTGTAGCTGTTCCAGAATATCCATGTTGTTACTCTCAGGTCTCGTAGCTGTGAGAAAAGATGGAAATAGACCACACATCTCAGACATGTAGGTCTCAAATCATGGTTGGATTACACCATCAATCTATACAACCACTAATACCATGGTTTTGCTTCAATATTTCATCTTCCTTTCCTGAGCCAAGACACGCATGAGGAAAGATGAATGAGTGAGTGAATGAGTGAGGCAACCAATAGTAGAACCAAAACGATAATGCTAGTGAGAGAGAGAAAGCAACAATGAATGAGAGAATCAACTAACATGAGAACCCCCCAAAAAATGAGGGATAGGTTTATGTAATTTGTGGGGATCCAGAACCTCTTGTCCTTCCCCTAAGAAACTCATGAAACTGATTTCCTCCATTAGAAAAAATGGCTGATTTAAAAATATAAAATAAATGCTTGGCCCCTCAGGCCCCGTCTCTTGTGGAATCATAGCCCCCTATAACTCTAGTCCGTGTCTGTCTAGTATCCAACGATGTATTTATTATTACTAATGATCAAAAAATTACGTTTCTTAGTCATGTTGGCCTCTTTTAATTTTTTGGGCACTCTGGCGTCTCAACAATTAACAAATACATTATTTAATATGGGTCTCAAAACCCGGGATGTTACATGTTGGTTGTGGATCCTGATTATCTTCTTGATTCATAGGTCTTTGTTTTCAACCGTGTTTATACCCCATGAATACTTTACACCTCAGAAGAATGTACACTCATCCCTGAAGGAAAAATTGGCTTGTAAATGTATATTGTAATTTCATTGTAAATCTGGACCGTTTATTATAAGGTCACAAATCTGATGGTAGAAGTTATGTTAGGGTTTTTTTCCCTAGAATGAAACCCTATTTTATGAGGGAAATGTATTGCGGCTACGTATCATTATGAATATTGTATTCTAAGAGAGGATACTGCGAGAGAAAGAAGACAAAGTTACAACATGTGTGTTGTAGGTTGTATCCCTTCATTTCTTGGATAATAATAAGGGAACGACCTAACAATTTCTCTGGTGGGCGTCACCCACACTGGGTGAACCACATATATCTATGTCTCTATTGTATTTGTATCTTCTATGTTTTGTTTCCTGATTTGTTTTATTTTGTTTCTCCACGATCCTGTTTTTCTAACAACTGGTATTAGAGTGAAAAGTAACTCGTAGGAAAAGAGGGTTCCTGGTTCGAGTGGGAGCAATGGCGGAAGATGGAAAGTTTAGGGTCAAGAAATTTAATAGCCAAAACTACCAGTTATGGAAGATGTAGTTGGAAGATTATTTATATCAAAAGGATCTATTCCTACCATTGGGAAGAATAACAAAGAATTCGATGGCTATGAAGAACAAAGAATGGGAGACTCTTGATAGAAAGGCTCTAGGATCGATACGACTGAGCCTGGCAACATCGGTGGATTTCAATATTTCGAAATAAAAAACAACGAAGGATTTGATGGACGCATTGGAAATTTTTTATGAAAAACCCTCGACGTCCAATAAGATATTTCTAATGAAGAGATTATTTAATATGGATATGTTAGAAGGTGGGTCTATTGCAGATCATTTAAATGAATTTAATATGGTTACTAATCAACTAAGTTTTGTAAAAGTGGACTTTGATGATGAGGTATGGTCTCTTTTAATCTTGAGCTCATTGCCAGAAATATGGAACAAATTGGTAATGGTTGTAATTAACTTTGTCTTTGGTTCAAATAATTTAAAATTTGATGATGTTGTTGGTGTTATCCTTAGTGAGGAAATGCAACAGAAAAACACAGGTGAGACATCAGGTAATGCATTGAATATGGAGAAAAGGGGAAGACAAAAGGATAGAGGAAAGGGCTCAGGGAACCGTGGGAATTCTAGGAAGGGAAGATCCAAATCTAGACTTGGAAAGATAGAGTGTTGGAATTGTGGGAAGAAAGCACATCTGAAGAAAGACTACATAGATCTAAAGAAACAAAGAGATGGACATGAGGAGAAAAATCAGGAAGCAAATGTAACATGTCATGTGTTACAAGATGCTTTGATTCTTTCTATAGATAATATTTATGAGTCTTGGGTGGTAGATTTAGGGGCTTCATTTCATTCCACACCCCATAGGAAACATTTTCTATATTATGTTCATGGTGATTTTGGACAGGTTCATTTGGGTGATGATGCACCATGCAAAATTGTTGCAATGGGAAAGGTAAAAATAAAGCAAAGAAATGGAAACCAATGGTTTTTGAAAGAGGTAATACATGTTCCATATCTAAAGAAAAATATAATTTCAATAGGATAGTTGGCAAGTGAAGGTTGTATATCCATATTTACAGATAAGGTGTGGAAGGTCACCAAAGGATCATTGGTGATAGAAAAGGGAGAGAAGGTAGGTACATTGTATTTATGTACTGGTAATGTTGACTCTTATATATCTTTAGCTTCTACAGGAGTGAATACAACACTATGGCATCATAGGCTTGGACACATGAGTGAGAAGGGGATCCATATACTTCACAAAATAAAAAAAAATCCAGATCTTAAACAAATTGATTTGGACTTCTGTGAGCATTGTGTTTATGGAAAACAAAAGAGAGTCAGATTTCTCAGAGTCAGAAACAGAAAGAAGAGTGAAAGGTTATAGCTTGTGCATACAGATGTATGGGGACCAACTCAGGTATCATCTCCTGGTGGCTCTCATTATTATGTTACTTTTATTGATGATCCAACTAGAAAAACTTGGGTTTATTGCATTCGACAAAAATATGATATTTTTGATACCTAGAAATGGAAAGCTTTGGTTGAGAATGAGACAGGAAAAAGGTTGAAGTGTCTCAGATCAGATAATGGAGGTGAATATTGCAGCAAGGATTTTGATGATTACTATTCATACCATGGGATTCATAGAGAGAAGACAGTTCCAAGAACACCACAAGAAAATGGTGTGTTAGAAAGGATGAACAGGACAATCATGGAGCGTGCAAGCAGTATGAGATTGCATTCTAGTTTTCCCTTACAGTTCTAGGAATATATTGTAGATATTGTTGTTTACTTAATAAGAATGGGACCTTCAAGGTCTTTGGATGGTATAATTCTCGAGGAGGCATGGACAGGTAAAAAGGTAAACTATTCTTTTTTGAAGACTTTCGGTTGTGAAGCATTTGTCCATATTCATAAACAAAATAGAACAAAGCTTGAGGAAAAATCCAAGAAGTGTACATTTATTGGATACGGTGTTAATGATTTTTGTTATCTCTTATGGGATTATGAAAATAAAAAAATCATTAGGAGTAGAGATGTCATATTCAATGAGAAGGTCATGTACACAAATTAGTTGCAGGGAAAGAAAAAAGAAAAAGAAAAACCATAATACATAGTGCTTGATGAGATCACTGAAAAAACAAATTCCAAAGGAACCAAAAAATCAAAATGTACAAAAACAGGAGAAAAAGGTACCTCAAACACCTACAAGTGTGGTTAGAATATATAACAGGTTAAGTAGACCCCCTGAATGATACTCTCCTTCATTGTATTATTTATTGTTGACTGATTTTGGTGAACCAGAATATTATGAAGAGGAAATGTAGGTAGACACCAAAAATAAGTGGGAGAAAGGAATGAAAGAGGAAATGAATTCCTTGGTAAATAATGATACTTGAGACTTAGTTCAGTTGCTTGCAGGAAAAAGAGCATTGCAGCATAAATGGGTTTACAGATTGAAGGAAGAAGATGGAGGAAAAAAATGGTACAAGGCTAGACTTGTTGTAAAGGGGTTTGCACAAAAGAAAGGTATAGATTTTGATGAAATATTTTCTCCGGTTGTTAAAGTGACTTCAATTAGAACTATTTTAAGTCTTGTGGTAGTAGAATATTTTCATCTTGAATAGTTAGATGTAAAAACAACTTTTCTCCATGGGTATTTGGAGGAAGAAATTTATGTGCAACAACCGCAGGGGTATGAGGTCAAAGCGAAGGATTATTTGGTATGTAGTTTGAAGAAGAGATTGTATGGCATAAATAAAGCTCCAAGGAAGTGGTATTTGAAGTTTGACAGGTTTATGACATAACTGGGTTATAGTAGATGTCAGTTTGATCACTATGTTTATTTTAAAAAGATAGAAAATTGAAGCTATATTATCTTGCTATTGTATGTAGATGACATGCTTGTTGCAAGGTCTAACATGCAGGATATAAATGTGCTCAAGAAAAAATTAGCTAATTCATTTGTGATGAAGGATTTAGGTGCTGCAAATAAAATCCTTGGTATGAGAATAACAAGAGACATGAAAAATCACAAATTGACATTGTCTCAGGGTGAGTACATAGAGAAGGTGTTGGAGAGGTTTAGAATGCAGAATGAAAAACCAATTAGTACACCTTTTTCCATCCATTTCAAATTAACGAAGGAAATGTATCCCAAGGCACATGAGGGGATAGAATACATGTCTAGGGTCCCTTATTCATCAATAGTTGGTAGCTTGATGTATGCGATGGTTTGCACAAGACCAGGCATTGCACATGTAGTGGGAGTTGTGAGAAGCTATATGAACAATCTAGGTAAATAATATTAGGAGGCAGTAAAGTGGATTATTAGGTATTTGAGAGGTATTGCTACTCATGCATTATGTTTTGTAGGTTCATACATTTTTCTATAGGGATATATTGATTCATATATGTCAAATGATAAAGATTGCAGGAGGAGAACCACAGGGTATTCTTTTACTATAGTTGGAAAAACAATAAGTTGTATTTCGAAACTACAAAAGGTTGTTTCAATTTCAACAACAGAAGTAGAGTATGTTGTTTCTACAAAGGCTAGTAAAGAAATTATTTGGTTACAGAGGTTTATGGAGGAATTGGGAAAGAAACAAGAGAATAACAGGTTGTATTGTGACAATGAGAGTGTCATTCATCTTGAAAATAACTCATCCTTCCATTCAAATACTAAGAATATATAGCTGAGGTACCATTTCATACGATTCATCTTGGAAGAAAGAAATTTGAAGTTGGAAAAGATACACACTAGTTAGAATCCTGCAGACATGTTAACAAAGGGAGTAATCAGGGAGAAACTAAGTTCTTGATGATTTTCAATTGGTCTTCAAGAATGAAGATGAATATGAGAAATTTTCCAGGTCCAAGAAGGTTCATAGTCCAACAGATACAACAACGATGGAGTTGTTGAGATTAGTCTCCAAGTGGGAGATTGTTGGTTGTGGAGCCTGATTATCTTCCTGATTCATAGGTCTTTGTTTTCATCCGTGTTTATACCCCATGAATACTTTACACCCCAGAATAATGTACACTCATCCATGCGGGGGAGTGCAGGGGGTTTTACCCCCCTGTGGGGTCTGGGGGAAAGTGGGCCCCCGGAGGAAAAATTTCCTTCTAAATATATAATGTAATTTAATTGTAAATATGGACCATTCATTATAAGGTCGCAGATCTCATAGTATAATTTATGTTAGGGTTTTTTTCCCTAGAAGGAAACCCTATTTTATGAGGGAAATGTATTGCGGCTATGTATCATTGTCAATATTGTATTCTAAGAGAGGAGACTGTGAGATAAACAAGAGGAAGTTACAGCGGGTGTGCTATAGGTTGTATCCCTTCAGTTGTTGGATAATAATAAGGGAAGGACCTAGAAATTTCTCTGGTGGATGTAGCCCACACTGGGTGAACCGTGTATATCTGTGTCTATATTGTATTTTGTATCTTCTGTGCTTTATTTTTGCATTTGTTTTATTTTATTGCTCCGCGATCATGTTTTTCTAACATTATTGTCTTTCATGTTCCAACATACATCATCTTAATATTTGTTTGTCCCTAACTTGTATAAATTCCCTGTAATCAATTTATAATATGATACTTTAACTACCCATTGTTTCTGTTATGCCATTGTCATCTCTGATAGAGCCATTCATGTACTTAGAAACTGCACGATGTCTGAGAAGTAATCATCCACCATTTTAACTACAAATAGATGTGCATCTGGTAATTTGTCATCTAAATTGCCTACATCTTTCCTAATAATATGCACGATAGGTGATATTGTCCTGTATTCAACTTCCTTGGCTTCACCACAACCTCAAAATCACATTCTTGAAACAACAATATCCATATGCATATTCTCCCCCCCCCAACACTGCCTTGTTCACTAAGTATTTTAAGGTAGAATGGTTTGTATACATATTAAAATGAGATCCCAATATATAATGTATGAATTTTTGTAACACATATACCATTGTGAATCCTTCTCGTTCTGTAGTGGTGTAATTCTTCCCTGTTATGGACAAATTCCTTCATGTAATCACAATTGGATTATCTATGTATCCCTCCCCTCGTTGAGATAGTATTGCACCCAATGTTATGGATGATGCATCTACATGAACATGGAACTCCTTGCTATAATGTGGAAATATCAAAACTGGCGCAGTCACTAGTTTTTACTTGAACTTATCCAAACCCTTCTAATAGTCCTTATTCCATTGGAACTTTGCTTCCTTCTTCCACAAATTTTCCATTGGTGTTTTGATATACGCATAGCCTTGGATAAAATTCCTGTAATAGGCTATGTGAACTAGAGTTTCCCTCCATTTTTTGAATGATGTAGGTGGTTATAAATATAGAATTACTACAATCTTGGTTGGATCCACTAGTAATCCCTGCTTGCAGATAACATGGCCCAACAAAATTCCAAACGGTGCAAAAAAAATACACTTCTTCAAGTTCAATGAAACATAACACTGTCTAAACCTATCCAACATTACCCTGAGTACTTCTATGTGATCCTTTAGTAGACTAAACACAGTCCAATCATCCAAATACACTTAAAGGAACTTATTAATAAATTCCTATAACATTGCAACCACAACTCTAGAAAATAGTACAAGGGAATTATTCAATCCAAATTTAATTACTGTATACCAATAACTTCCCCACTCTATCACAAACATGGTCTTGTACCGGTATTCCTATGCATTTTTTATCTGATGGTACACTGAAAATCGTTCGGTGAAAGAATAATTCTCTTGGCCTCCTATGTTCTACAATACCTCATCTGTGAATGGTGTTGGGAATGGGTCATGTAAACATGCATCATTCAACTTCCTCAGATCCACACAAATCCTAATTCCCCCTATTTTCTTGTCTTTCACTACCATTGGAATGATCCACTATGATTCCTCCATGGGTTTAATGATTCTTCCATACAACATCATGCATATTTTAGCTTTCAACTTCTCTTTGTACTTTGGATTTAACCTATAAGGTCTCTATCGCACTAGATTAGCACCTGGTTTCAAGGGAATATTCATATCACCTAAGTCCCTAGCTATCCCTTTCATATCTCATAATGTAGTTCGGAATAGTTCTTGATATTCTCGCAACAATTCTACAATATTCTCTACTATCTCATTACTCCAATAATATCCTATCTCCACAAACCTTTGGTTCTCTCTCGTCCCAATGTTTACATTTCATATATTTATGGGTCGTGTGTATGCAGTGGAATCACACTTTGGACCTTCTACTTCTTGTTCTCCTTCTGTTTTAGGAATCTGTACATTCCTGGGGTCTTCTTCATCATGTTCTTCCTTAGAGACATTGTAATACTCCAATAACATATGGACAACCATCTTAGCTCTGTGCGCACTGCATAATGGTACCACCTCCATTGAACCTTCTACTGAAAATATTTTGGTCTGAATAGCCTACAACATTGCATATATTGATTAAAATTCATGTTCAAATGTAAATTTGACTTTGAAGATCTGGACCATATTGTCCCATATATTTGTGTCTCTGTGCATTTCCAATTCCAAATACCAATTCTTTGAAATTGTGTCTAGTGTCTATATAAGGCTATGCATCCATTCTGTTTCTGGTACTGAACTCCATAAGGTCCTCCACTACTCAGAATAACCTTCTGGATCAGTCTCTCCTGTATACTTTTGTGCAATATTTTCTACCTCAGTACCAAACCTTACTTGCATTAGTCTTCTACACTATGACCATTCTGTCATTTCTTATTTGTGTGTGGCCCACCATGTAGATGGAGTCTCTTTTAGGAAAACATATAGTTCAAACAACCTTTTTTATTTGGGCACCTACAACTCAAATTCCTTTACAAACAAACTTGTATCTGTCAATCCATCATACCTAGGTGGATCACACAATTATGTTCCAATCCAACTCAACGATCGGGTCATGTGTGCACATCATCTAGTTGACACTTCATGCATCCTTTGTTTCCATTGCTCTAGACCTTCCTTTGAATATGATGCACACAAACATATACTTCTCAAACTTATCACACCATATGTAGTAGATTTAACATAATCATCCATCCACAGAGTCATGTTATCCAAATTGTCAATGTCATTTCCTCTTGCCAGCTCTATATATATGTTTCCTTTTGTTGGGTCCAATGGTGTAGTAAATTTCAAATATCATTTCCCTTTTCTTCATATTAATGATTTCAAGGTTATCAAATTCCCATTCAAGTCCCATCAATGTTAGATATGGTTGAATATCTTCCATGATCTCGATAACTTAAAAGTCTACCACACTATGCACCCCATCTATGTTCACAAGTACTCCTGTCAATCAACTAATCAATACTATTTTGTGTTGATTCACGAGCCTTAACTGAATAGGATACCATACAAGGTTAGGTTTTCCCATCATCTCCCAAGTATGATTAGGTAAAAAATTCACATCAGAACCCAAGTCCAAGATAACATTATCCACATCATATTCCATGATTTGTGCATTGAATCTTAATTCTATGTTGGTCCTCTTCCTTCATAATACCTGATTCACCACCATTTGTGTGATGGGAGATTCCCTCCCTTGGGTACAATGATCAATCATCTCATATAGTGTACTCAGTGCAGTTTCATCTTCCATTATCTCTATCCAACTTCTCAAGAATTCTTTTAGCTTGCTTACCTTCCCATTTTCTTTCTGTGGCACAACGTGATCTCCAACATGGGGAATATATGATGTTGATGCTCACCAATCCTATCCAATTATCTCTCTCCTTTACCTCTGATATGTCTCCTTTTCTTGTTGAATATCAAAATTTGCCATGGGTCCTACTTATTTCCTTACCCATTGCTCAGTTTGTTTCCCTCCATTCAACACACGAACTCTTGTTCTACCTACTTCACATGTAACAATTGTTATTCTTGGTCCTTCGTTGTGTTTTTTGGATGATATTCTCTACACATTTTGGTTTGGATTCTGGTTCTGGTTCACTCTGACCTGCTATTTTGCAACTAGTTGATTACAATATTCTTTCACGTGGTATATTGCTCAATAGTATGTCCATGTTGTACACAGATTTGGACAGTCACGGGCTAAGTGTACCGATTGATTAAAATTGTAACATATAATCGATCCTCTTCCTCATCACCCAAGTTTTCTCTACCTCGACCTCTACTTAAATTTCCTCTGTTACCTGGAGTAAATCCTCTCTAACTATTGTGTTGTTGACCACCTTCATCTATTGGAATATTATCCTCCTGAATCATGTACATATCTCAAGCACGCTCCCTCATCAAATCGAATGCATGGAAATCATTCTCTTTGTGTCCAAATGACTTACAAAAATTGCAAAATGATTTCGTTGGTGTACTCTAATACTTCTGCAGTAATGTACACTCATTTGGAGGATATTCCCATTTCTTACATATCGTGCAATAACCCCCTCTTGGTAATGGATTCGACACTCCACTTTCCAAATATTGTGCGAATGCTGGGAATGTGTCCCTGTGATGCCCTTCAGTCCTACACTTGGTACAATAGACATGTTCCCATTTTTATTTTCCTTTTGTAAGTTCTACTATTTGAATCGTCAAAGAAGAGAACTACATTTGAACTTGTGCCATCCCTCCACTTTCTCCTACAGGGGATGATTCCAATTTCAGTCCAATTTCTAGAGACTTGGGTTGCGATGCAACTTCCTGTTGAATCAATGGCATACAAATGTGTGGTATAAGTCCTACAATAAACCATTCTTGATGTTTTTTTTCATGGATCTCAAAATTCATCCTCCCCATTAGGTCCTTGAACCTTTTATCAAAGTCCCATACTGACTCAGTTTTCGCTTGTTTAATCTCCTTCAGTTATGTAATGCACTGCAACTCTAACTTTTTCTTCTTAAACTCTTTTAACAATGTTTGTATTATCTTTGCCAATGTCTTGGCCTATATTGTAGGCATTTTACTCTACAAATTCATGTACCAGACTAATGCATGACCTCTAAATGTTGTTTCCATCTGCGCAATATTCACAGTCTCATCATGGATGTTCTTAGCATCCCAAATTGTCTCACAGACAAATATATGTTTTTATCAGTCCTCTGACCCAACTCCATGGAACTCAGGAAGTCTGAGGGTGTTGTCTACCCCTATCATGTTTCTTTTTTTAGTCCCTCCTCTTGGTGATGTTGGTTGACTCTGAATCTATTCATTGCTTCCACTACTCTGATTTCTACTAGTTTGTCCTACCTTGCTAACTATAAGTTTTTTCGATAAGTATTCAACTGTTATTTCCAATTTTGGTGACACACATGGGATCATTCATTTGACACAGCATTTGATCTAAGTAGGAATTAATGACTCTTCTATTATAGGAATGGACCGGAACTCCTCTTATGTGTGGTATCTCCACGATTTGGATTATTGTGCAAGGTCCTCTCTCCTTTTCCTCACTGTGCAACTCTTCTTTCTCAGCCCTAGTATTTCGCCTCTTGTACCTACTTCCTCTGTGTAGTCCTCCAAAATCATCTTCTTCCTATGGTATACCATATTTAACACTCTACATCCTCATTCCCTCCCTTCCTTCTTCATCGCTTCCTCCATTCTCTCTTGTCCTCAAACTATACTCTTTTCATCCCTCGGTTCCCCTATGTGCACAAAGCCACTTTAGCAATCAAACTCCATTATCATCACACACTTTAAAAATCTATATATTTATCCATGTAAAAAACAATTTCATGAACCTTCCTCGTGGAACTTTGAAGAAGTCCCTTTCTGCAACAATGTATGATTGGGTACAATCTATTGAAAATTTTGTAATATATCCTCCTAATATACTATCGACCCAAAAATCAACTGCGTGAGAAGTGTTATTACTTATATAATTCAGTTTTCTTACCAACTTAGGATTCCAATTCCCCAACACTATGTCTCAGTACCTTCTTGTATTATCCACTAATATTTCTAACCACTCCATCATAACAATTGAAAATTCACCAAATAAAATTTCATACAAATCTATGTATATATACCTTTGCATCCACTATTCATTACTCATTTGAGGGTTTCTATTCTCTTTTCTGGAAAACTCGCATTCCTTCCTTCCTAACCATTATGAAATTTCCTTCTTGGTCTGCCTCCAAAACATTCCCTTAATCACATAATCTAGGTCCTGTAAATGGAAACATTTGTTGGTGTTGTGCATGGTTGTAAGACCCTAGGTTCAAATTATATTTAACCAAAAAAACCCTTCATACACCGAACCTTTCAGATTCACTTTCATGTGATGATGAAGTCTCATTTGAGGTGTCTATTGGGACTACAGGAACCATGTTTTTGTAGTAGTGAGGGAATGGGAGGTGATTATTCTATTCATTCTTACTTATTGGTCCTGTGCACATTGTTATATATTTTTTCTTCGTCAACTACTTAGTGAATTCATATTCATATTACATTATATTATAGAGTACGACATAAACCCATTATTGTAACAAGCGTAACAATTGTGAAATTATTACACATAAGAAAAATCTAACCATCCAAATAGAATCCATGAACAATCACACAAAAGAAATTCAACACAGTAGTTAACGTGGTTCACCCAAATCTTGGATATGTCCATAATGATTTTCTTCTTTATTATGATTTTGGTAATTGTCTCAAGATTGTGCAATGTTCTTAGAAAGATACATCATGGTTATATTCTCCCTATCCTATCCTAGCCACTATGCATTTCAATCGTTTCTCTCACTCTGCATCATCTCCTTAGTATTGCTTGAGAAGAACTCCTAAAATCAATAGAGATAAAACCATAATATCCCTACCCATTACATATTTATACATAAATTCTAGGGATAAAAGCCCTACTTTTCTAATCCCAAAAACCCTATTACATTACATGATAACTTCCAGTTAACTTGTTTTTCGGGTTTCTTTCACCTTCTTTTTCGTCTGCATGCTTCGTTTTCACTTTCACTGTTGTTCTTCCTGATTTTTCACATCCTTCTATCCTTATCCCGTTGGGTTGGAATCCTTCCATTTTTTCCTCTTTCTTCTCTTGCTTTATTCTCTTCTTTAATATCTACTTTATTCCTTTGTTTTATTCCTTAGCTTTATTCCTCTTTCTGTGCACTATCCTCCTAAATGCACCTTAACTACGCACTCCTTCGTCTTCCTTCTTTTTCTGCAAACTTCTTATACACTTAGTATTTTTATGTATACTATTTCCAAAATGAAATTCCTGTCCAACACCCTCCATATATAAAAGGGGGATCAATATAAAGGGTAAAGGGTTCAGTGTTTTTGGAGTGGAAGAGAAGGGAAATGGTTTGTACTCTATAAAGAAGCTTAAAACATGAATTTTTTATACTCAAGGAATAAAGTACCCTGATGGTCAGAATGTCTTCTTATGTCTTTTTTTGCTTATCTTATTTGAATGCAAATTGGAATTTCTGGAAAGCATTGATCTCCTCTTGATCCAGTGTTAAATTACCTATTTCTAGGATTTGCATTTAAATATTTGTTTTAGGTTTGAAATGATATTTTAATATTGGAAATATTTTGTACATAATTAAACATATTTTTAACTTGTGTTCATGTCTTATTTTCTTTTTCATCTATATCCAAACAATATTTTTATCTAATCAATTAGTGTGAATTCCCTAGACTAAGTGAAAGCTTGTTGATTATTTGTACTTAATTGAAATATTCTAACCAAACTCATACTGATGCAACTTATCCAAACCAATCAACCATTGAAATAACTGAGGTACCCTAGCTTTGTGCCATAGTAGTCTGGTGCGAAATTTAGGGATAAAAACTTTTGGCATTGTTGTCGGGGATGAATGAATGAAGTATCTTACCTAGGTGTATGACATTGAACAAAGATAGATATTGATGGTGAACAAGAGCTAGACACAAAATTTTGACTGCATACTTTTCACCTGGCAACTCCATTATAAACGTTCTGGATCCTGAAAGAGAATTAAGAGGACCAAAGTATGAGCCCACCAAATCTATAGCATCATCTTCATCTACAAGAAAAATAACAACTAGAAAAAATATTGATCCCAAGCCAATCCAAACACTATCAAATCCAGAGAAACTATCGAGGAAACACAAACTTATTCAGGGTCGGTCTTCATCATATAAAGGAAATCCTTCCTATGAAGAAACAAATCTTTTTCTTGAAAAAAAAAACATTGTGATTCCTTCATAAGTAGTTGGTGAAAAAGATCTAACTAAGATTGTTCCTAAATAAATAATTGAAGAAAAGGTCCTCCCTCAGACTGCTCCTTTAGAATAACATATGTCTATTTGATTGGATGAACTAATAGTGGGAGAATGTAATTCTTTTTCTTCTCTTATTAAATACAAATAAGATCAAGATTCTCTCTTTACGTAAGAATCCCTCATAAATTTTACTGATTATAAAAAAGAGGAAATAGAACAGATCCTATCCTAACATATCCCTCAATTTAGCAGATATGAAGAGGCTAAACCTGAAATACAGATATTTAATAATATCCTTTCCATAAAAGGATTTATTAATTTTGAACAAGATCATCCTCAACCTACTTCATCTTCTTCATATCTCCCATCATATCCTCCAAAATTTCAAATTCCAATTGTCTCAACCATGGTTGTAAACCAAATGGATGCTATCATTGCTGCTAGATATGCACCTCTGGTTTTACCTCAGAAATTGAATGCTTTTCCAACTAGAGATTACATGAAATGCTTTCCCAGATTCAATGGAGAGGGAGATGTTACTTTTGAAGAACACTTTTCACCTTTTTACTGTTTTGCAAATAATTTCAACATAGAACATTCATATGTTTGGATGAAAGTGTTTTTGCAAAGTCTAGATGGAGAAGTAATAAAATGGTTCATAGGTCTTCCTACAGGTTCTGTTACAGATATTGTTGTTTTAAATGAGACTTTTATGAAACAGTGGGGAGATAAAAAATATTATTTCTATTATATTATTGAGTTTGGAAATTTAAAAAGAAAAAGTGGTGAATATGTGTCATATTTTACTAAAATATTGAATAAAAATTATAGCAAGATCCCTACAGAAATTAATCCTACAGAAACATCTGCTAAAATTACATTTGAAAATTCTTTTGATGTTGGATTTTCTTTACTATTGAGGGAAAGAAGGGATGTGACCCTAAAAAATATGCAAGAAGCATCCCTTGAAGTAGAATCAAACATATTAGCATCTAAAAGACTCAAATATAGATTTGACAAAGAAAAAAAGAAACAAAAGGAAGATGCCAAATCCTCTTCCAATGTACCATCATCTGATCCAAAAATTTATGAAATGGCTAAAATGTTGAAGACTCTAACATCAAAATTGGCTATATTGAAATTGGAAGCAAAGGAGCCAAATAGACATATTCAAGAGGGTGGGAAAAGAAACCCAAATCAATTCAGAATATCTAATAATTCTCCTCATATCATGAAAAGAGAAAAAAGGAATCATGAATATCAAAGGGTCTTACCGCCTTTCCAAAATAATGTTGTTAAAGAGATGGAAGAAAGTGAGGATATTGAAGAAAATTCTACAATTTGTTTCTAATGAAATTGAGCTTCCTTATAGCCACTTGCTTCAACATGAATATTACGACCCTTTGATATTAAATAAGTTCAATGAAGACAAAGAGGAAGAGGAATTTTTTCAGAATGAACCTCAAAAGATATATGATTTAAATCCTAGACAAAGTGAACCAAAGACAAATGCACAAACTCATAATAAGAAAAAAATGTTCCATCCAACTAGTATTAAAGAAAAGATAGATGAAATAAATCAGATCAACATCAGGAATCCATCAAGGATGGTATTTTGGAGGAAAAGGAGACAAGAAGATGGCTAGTTCCTTTTAATACGGAGTAGGTGATAACTAAAATTGAAGTACTTGTTCCTTTGGTAGAATTAATGAAAAATTGGTATTTTCAAGATTCTATTTTGAAGGTTTTGCATCCCCTTGCACCTGTTATCTCTTTAGATACAATGAATTTACAGGATGAAAATCCCACTTTCACAATTGGCCCCCATATTAAGGAGGAATCTTACTCTTCCCCACCTTTTTATATATCACTGAACATACATGATAAAATTATGCATAATTCTCTTATGGATTTTGGATATTCACATAATATTATGAAAAGGTGTTCATGGATGATTTGGGGTTAGATATCACAAAACCTTACCAGGATATTTTTCTTTTGATTCCAAGAGATTTAAATGCTTAGGATTTATTAAATATTTGGTTGTAACATTATCTTAACTTCCTATAAAAAGTGTTGTTATGGATATTGTGGTTGTTGACATAACTCCAAAGTTTGGAATGTTACTATCTAGATCATGGGAAAAGAAGGTGGGAGGATCTCTGCAGATGGACTTGACATATGAAACCATTCCAATTTTTGGAGGAGAATACAAAAAGTTATACAGATAAGTTCATCTTTCTTATATAGTCAGTGACCATGATAACCTAGAAAATCACCCCATTTATTCAGTTGAGGATGAAATTGGATCTTATATATTATATATCAATGATGAAGCCCCAAAATCAACAAGTCATGATAACAAGGCCATTTGTAGGCAGGAAAGAGGTATGGAAAATAAACTATGGAAAAAAAAATTGATGGTTCATGTTCAAGAGAAGGATATGGTGTTGGGATTTTCATTATTTATCCTTCTAAAGATGTTGTATCTTTATCATACAAAATTTAATTTGCGACTGCTAATAACATTTTTGAATATGAAGGTACTTTGTTAGGATTAAGAGCTACAAAAGACATGGGAATTGATAAATTGGTATTTTTTGGATATTGAGAGTTAGTCATTCATCAATTCAAGAACATTTATTAGAGAAAGAAGCAAAGACTAAAGCAATATAGGACTGAGGTATGGGACTTAATTGAAAACTTTTGTATATCTTTTTATATCTCATTTGTTCCAAGGAATGTTAATCAAAGAGAAGAATCTTTATCTCTAGATGCAAGTAGTTTCATACCTCCACTAGATTCACAACTTAAGTATGAGGTTTAAATGAGGAACATACCATCTATACCAGATAATGTAAAACAATAGCAAGTTTTCAGTGATGACTAGGAGTTGAAAAGGTTTATTAAAACTATTGATGAATTTTCAATGATTTTTATTGATCAAGAGAATCAAAATGATGAGGTAGAAAATTAGTCAAATATTCCTTTACTAAATAAAGTAGAAAGGCATCACATTGTGGAATTAAGGACAATTCATATCCCAAAGGGTCTAGTCCCACTGGAAAAATCTTTGAAAACAATGATGTTTCCAAAAAATATTTATTTCAAATTCAGGAAAATGACATTTTTGACTGTAATATTGGGACTATTGCAGATCCAAAGGTTATGAAATTGTCCAAAGCACTATCAGAAGAGAAGAGAAGCATATATGTTAAACTTATTAAGGAATTTGTTGATATTTTTGCATGGTCGTATCAGGATGTTAATATTTTTTATACTGAAATAATTTATCATAAAATTACTTTGGAAATGGTTTCCAAACCTTTTAGGCAGAACATGAGAAAGTTTAATCCTATGTTGTTTCCCATTATTTGTTGGAAAACAAAAATTTCTCTCTCTCCCCTTAAAGCCAATTATTGAAAATATCCCTTTCCAACAATGGGGTCTGGACTTCATAGGAGAAATGCATACAAATTCCAATGGACAACACATATGGATCCTTACAGCCACTGATTACTTCACAAAATGGATTGTGGTTATCCCTACTAAAAAATAAGGTAATTATAATTTTTCTGGAAGAAAACATATTTTCTAGATTTGGTTGTCCTAAAACAATGATCACAAATAATGCTCAATCATTTAAACATGCTTCTATGATTGAATTATGTGAAAAATGTAATGTTACTCTGGCACATTCCCTCCTTATTATCCACAGGGTAATGAGTTAGTTGAGTCTTCAAACAAAATTCTGATCAGAATTATCAAAAAAATATTAGTAGAAAACAAAAGAGGATGGAATTCTAAGTTAAAGTATGCTTTGTGAGATGATAAGATTAGTACTAAAACATCTATTGGCACTTCTCCCTTTCAATTGGTTTTTGGAATAGATGGTGTGTTCCCTATTCAACTTGGCTTACCTATAATCAAATTTATTCAATATGAAGTTGGAGAACCTAATGATGTACAAAGGAATATGTTTCACTTGATTGAGGTTCATCAAAATCGTGAAACTTTAAATGAGAAATCATAGGATTATCAGAACAAGGTAAAAGTAGCATTTGTTAAGAAAACAATAGAGGATAGTTTTCGAATTGGAGACATGGTTCTGAGATGGGATGATAGAAGAGAATATAAACCTAAACATGGTAAGTTTGATAACTTGTGGTTCTGTTCATTCAGAGTCTCTAGAGTTTTGAACAACACTTTTATTTTGCAGAAATTAGATGATAATGAGATAGTTGGAGGACCATTCAATGGAAGTTTTATGAAACATTTTTCACTTAATAAGCACAATTGTTTTTGTGGATGTACATATTGGTTTTCAGTTTGGTGTGACATAAGGTAGAAGAAATATGACGCCCTAACCCAATGGTAGGAACTTGGATGCAACAATTTTGGTTTTCAGATTGTGTTTTTTCATTTTATCACAAGTGATTTGATGATATCTTAAGTAGTTTACTCAAAAACATACATAGAATAGGTGCAATACAAGTAGTTTTAGAAAGACAGGAAAAAATGAAGGCATAGGACCTGTAGTTCTTGATGTCTCACAAGGAGAACATAATCCCCAGAGGGAACCAATGTTAGTACCCAAATATACATGCATGAGTACTCCTCTAAACTTGAGCCTATCCCATTGATCCATAAATCCTTCTTCAGTGTAACATCCCGCTCTGGCGCACTGACAAAACTTATTCTTTGGGGACACTTGCTCGCAAGTGATCTGGATTTTTATGATGATAAAACTTTTTCCTTCATTATGATGCGTTAAGTTATATGACATGATGTTTTACTACCTTTATGTAGACAGGTGTTGCTGACTCAGTTTCATTGAGTGTGCAGGGTTTCGGACCTTGAGGATGCAGAGGCATCGGTGGAACTCCCTTGGACTCTGGATTGAGTTAGGGAGTGGGCTATTTGAGTTGTTTCATTTACAGTGATATTGTGTGGTTTTGATGATATGCTATTGATTTCATGATATGTTGTTGATATGATCTGACATGATGGTTGATGATGCAGGCTGACGATAGCTTGCCGACCAGACTCACATATGGAGTAAAGGGGCCAC
>ML793985.1:398099-409868 GCA_009831015.1 Picea engelmannii | reverse complement strand
ATCTATCTAGACTTATATCTAAACTACTTAATGAAAACAGTAAACAACAGACTAATTGACCTGGGAACGCTCCAAGTCTGCCCTGTGTATGATGACTTCTAAGCTGGTCGGAGGAGGGAAACTCGCACCGGTTAGTCCATGAGATTTTTGTAAACGATTGAATATGCTGCACTTTGAAGTGTTTACAGGACAAACAAGACATAAAAGTAAATCATAACAATCTTATGATTATAAATTCATGCAATAAGGGAAACCTGTTATGCAAAAACTTATATTTAATAATTCAATCAATGAAGAAGATAAACCTGTCATTCACTAACTAAACTAACAATTGTTATGTATTTTATAGAATTGGAAGAAACCATATATGGATTATAGTGATTAAACTTATATCATTTGCACATGATTTAGATATCTAAAGTAGTCTTAAATCATAAACAAATTGATATACACAACATGAAACAAAATCTTGATATATTGAGAAGCTAAAGCTGTGACAAAACATCAATTCTGCTTCAGTCTGTATTAGAAATCCATTATCCTTGTTCTCCCATGAATGAGGATCAACATTATTACAAAAATCATAAGTTTATATAAGTTTCTCACAAGGTAAAACTTCCTTGTGGATAATATCAAAATGTTTTACATAATCTGGGAAAAATCCCAAAATCAACTAAACTAAGAAACTAAAATGCAAGTGAACTCTTTGAAATATCCCCTAACTGCTCATAAACTCAACTGCAATTCGAATTTACCTGCAATAGGACACAAATATCAAATTACAAAGATATTCCAGTAACAAAACACTAAAAAATTGATCCTACAGACTTAGCTACAGAATCATCTGATTCTGTAGCTAGTCTAAAATAACATACAGGATCAGATAACAATCAAACCAAATATTTTTAAAACAATCAAATTTAATTTGTTTTTAACAAACATTAAAATCGAATTACTAATTGTTCAAGCAAATTTATCATTCAAATCAAACCAGATTGAAAAGGATGCAATCGAAACAGGATAAGAATGCTCTGTTTTTAAATTGCCATAAAATCGGGTCAAATAATAACCACACTGTTTCATATCCAAATGCAATTACAAGTAAATCGTATCGTATTCAAAATCGATATAGTTATAATTGAACACAATCAAAATCGATTGGTTACGACTATGCATAAAATTCACATTGTGTTAATCAAATACCAAACTATTACGACTATAGTCAAAACGAAACATGCATAACAGTATCCACAAACTTTGCCATAGTCTTTGGTCGCTGAGTGTCATACAGTTAACCGATAGGATCAAATAGAAATCACAACCATCATTGACTCGTTATAGTCATAGCAATAGATTGATATCATTCAATCATGTGCAAAGATATGTAACTGTTTCAATTGTATTCAAATGAAATCATACTCAATGAGTATAGACCCAACGAATCTCGTTATCGATCATCACTCAGTCAACATACAGGAGCGTGATAGAATCAATAGAATTCATAATATAAACTGGGTGAATAATCAAAACGAATATGGCTGAGTTTAATTATAGAAACAAATCGTGAGACTGGATACAGTTAATTTCATTCCTCAAATCAAATTCAAACAATATATTTGTTGCAATCTGATAACATGGTCAAACAAAACAGTCTGAATCGATTTGGTTGGGTATAACAGCTACAATTCATATCTATTCACAATTCGGTCATGCAATAACAAAATGGTATTCGAAGTGGTCAGAAAATATAGAATATACAATCACAACAGTTAACCATAATTGCCAACCATATCGCATAGAATATAACCAATTCGAAATGAGATATTGACTGTGTTCAAAATTGGAATACCAAAAACAGCCTGTGTTTAGAAAATATTAACAACTTCGATTATCAACAGAGTATTCGATTGAAGCCAAATTAAAATAAATCAAATCTATCTCGAGATCACTCGAATCAAAGCCAAATCCAATCAAAACTTAAACAATAATGAAAATTGATTTATCAAAACAAAATTATATACAATAGTGCATTCTTGTGCAATAGAGCAAATCCACAGTGTAAACAGAGTTTATGATTATGTCATATAAATAGGTGAAAGTCATACCAGTGAGGCTGTTCGAGCTACGCCAATTTTGAATTGACGACTGCTGTAGCCGACTCCACGTTCTTAAACAAAATCGAACCTGTTGTTCGCTGTTTCTTATCAGTGGATGGCATCTTCACCTTTTGACTAGTGAGCCTTGCAACTTGATCCTCTAGCGCATGAATTCTGGACTGTAGCATTGGCACATCAAGGTAATACCTTTCTAACCATGAGCCAGACTGATCACATGGTGGAGCAGTTGGTTCGACTAGAGAAGGAGGGGGTTTCGACGAGTCACCAGGAGTTTCACAAGGCATTTTGATGCCTGGATAATTAGGGTCACTTTGCAAGCAAGGTGGTAGGTTCTTCACGAAATCATATGCGGGTTTATCACACAGACCTTCAGAATAGGGATACTCACTTTCCAGGTAACGTTCAACCTCTGAATCAGAATCTTCGCTCACCAAAATAGGGTCAGGGTTAATAGGTGCTTTTGGTTTGTTTCTTGCCATGCGAGAGATTAACCCGACGTTTTTCTTTCCTTTAGAATTGGAAATGGGTTTGGTTTTAGGCCTTTTGGCCACGGGTTTAACAGTTTCCACACGTTGGGTCACAGAATTGGGTAGGTCAATAGGAGAATCGGGTAGGGGTGTAGGTAGCAGAGCACTGTAAGGCACAGGGGGTACCGACTTGATCTCGCTCACCACAGGTTTGTCAACCTGTGGTGGGCTAAAGTCCTCAAAATTATTGCGAATAATAAAATCATTCCAACAGTATCGATGCAACCCTAAATGGCATATGACAATCATCTTTATCAACCCAATGTGAAACAGGCTACTATCGGCCTGGTTTCGTTTGTACCTTTTAGACATTTTAAACAGACTCCTATGCAACTAGTCAGGCATATTAAGCTCATAGCCCATGAAAACCATAAGTAGCCAAAGGTGGTACAAGAAAACGAAACCATACCAGCCCTCGTAGGTAATGAACTGCTTGGTTACCATCAGCAAGTCGTGCCAGCATTGCTTGAGCATATTTGCAGGCAAACCCTTGTCACAGGAACTCACCCTCCGTGACTGGAAGAGTAATGTCCACGGGACATCTTCCACTTTGCAATTTTTTGACCATTTCTGTCTGACAGCAGGCAGACCGGTAGCTAAACTGAGGAATTGCTCGTTGATTTCCAATTGCACATCCCCAACCTTGGCTCGACAGCCATCGAAGGTTAATGCAAATTGCCGAGCCACACTAGGGTTATAGCCATCAAACTTTCATATGAACGGGAGCCATCCGAATTCCTCCAGGTCACTGTAAGCACCATTGAACATCAACAATGTCTGGCTACCATTAGGTTCAACCCTTACGACCAGAGCCATGGTGCGGGCGCATGGTAGGGTTTGGGTTGAACATACAATACACAGGAGCAAAAATAGTTATGGCTAACAACTACAAGCGCTCAAAGGGGAATGAATTAATGTATGCGTTCGAAGGTGGTGGGATTATCACCACCATGCAGCATATTAATGGCACAGTACAGTGTTGTTCAATCACTCATCACATTGTTTAAACCATACTAATCGGCCAACCTGAAAATTTGAGTGGTGGATAATCATATCAACGTGCCATTAATCAATGTAAAACCAAAACCATAAATCAATGCGCCATAGTATAATTGAAACCAAAGTAAAATCCAAATGTTTCACCAACGTGCCATGTGTATAATCAAACATTGCCATTCAATATGAAATCAAACTCAAGCGCTTGTTACATGATCCAATGTTTTGATCAAAAGTTTTTAAAACATGGTGACAATAGATAAAATCAATAAGCCAAGAACTTAAAATAATAAGGATCACATTATATAAAAACCTTTAATCCACCATGACCCCTATATAATCAAGTATAACTCATAAATTTGCATGCTCAATGCCTTATCAATTAAATCAAAATCAAGTTGCGCAATCAGAGCAATAATAGGCAAATGGACATAGTTCGAAAAATAAACCGAAGGTAAGTACCAATCAGCATATCAATGAGCAGATCATGACAATTCAAATAATAATGGAGGAGTTTTCGTGCTTTCAGTCATGAAAACTAAATTGAAACCAATTTGCAAATGTCGCTTGAAATGAAAACATCGTCTCTTTGCAAGATGCGACAGAAATTTGAAGTTCAAGAGACATAGGTGTAGGCAGCTTCAGGGCAATTAAAAAAAAAAATGAATTGGCTGCCAACAATGGCGTCACACTGGGAGAAGCAGTTATCTCTATCGAAAGAAACAAATTCAGATTAGGATAGCAAAGAAAAATTCAACTCAAAAATAACAACAAAAAAAAATCGTACAAGCATCATCATTTACCATCTTTTCCAGTGATGTTTTAAAAGACGCAAACTAATAACAGTCTTAAGATCAGCAAGTCATGATTTTTATGATAAAATCTTCAATACTATTGGCATGGCCACTGCTGCCAGCAGGCATCCATAGCCTCGACAGGGTTTCCATTTAACCCACTCGGACGTCTGTATCCTGTCAAGAAGTTCTAGATCAGAATAAAGGACTTTTTAAGAGGTTTCTTATAATTTTTACAGATTTGTATTTACCCAACATTGCTTCGCTGCCAGCGGGCCTGTTCAGTACCCCGACGAAGTTGTCTTGACGCCATGCTTGCATTTACTCGCTGCCAGCGGACCTGTTCAGTATCCCGGCGGGTTTACAAACACTTCCCACAACTCTAATTTTATTTTTTGTTTTTCTTTTGTGTATAGCTGAGCGGGGTGACACTGAAAAATCTTAATTATTTTATCATCTTTTTTAGACCTCATCAAAATTTCTTGATGCTGTCCTTTATTCAGCTCCAGAAATGTTTTATTTCTAAAACAACTTACTATGACAGGGAGACATCCTTTTTGAGTCATTCCTTCACGGAAAAGGGACAGCGTAAAAAGATAAAGATGATCATGACAAACTTTGCTCAGAGATTGAAATTAGTAAACTTGTTTTAAAGAAAATTTTCCAATATATCACTGATGTTCGTGCAATCTTTCAGAAATTATTTTAGCGAAGAAAATTTTCTATAGTCTTAGTTTGAATAGCTCAGTGGAAAGGCATGCATATGTTTTAAAAACACACAAAACTGATCAATCCAAATCAAAACCAAAAACGAAAATAAAGGCAAAAATAAAAACAAAAAGAAATATTTACATAATATACAAGGGTAGAAATCAAGCAAAGTATCTTTTCAGGGCTTGGCCATTTACCGGATAGGTGTCAAGATTCCCTTCAAGATTCTGTAAACGAAAGGAACTAGGACCCAACTTTTCAGCAATCAAAAATGGCCCAAGACACAAATTTTGAAACTTGGTATGCTCACCCTTCCCTTTGTGTGGTTTGTCCCACTTTAAGACGAGATCGCCTACTTCAAAATCCCTATCAAAAGCAGAACTAGAATCGAACCAGCTTTTAATCAATTGTTGATGTTGGTCTAACTTATGCTTAGCTTGAGTTCTTACTTCTTCTAACTTCATCAAAGCGTTAATACAGCTTTCTAAAGGGGGACAATCTTCTTCTTGGACTTTTTGTGACAATTGGAGTGACGGAAGAAGAATGTGAGGTGGTAGAATGGCTTCTCTGCCATAAACGAGAAAAAAGGGGGAATTACCTATAGCAGCTTTGGGTGTTACCCTATCATCCCACAGTGCATTCAACAGTGCGTTGTGCCAGTTCTTGTGATTTTCAGCCATGGTTCTCTTGATAATTTTGATCAAGTTCTTGTTGGTTGATTCTGCTAAGCCGTTGCCCTGGGGGTAGTAACTAGCAGAATACTTCAGCTTTATTCCTTTCTCTAAGGCAAACTTACTCATCTCAAGAGAAGAAAAGTATGAAGCATTATCAAAGACTAGACAATCAGGGATCCCGAAACGAGTGATGATATTCGAGTTTAGGAAGGCGATCACCTGACTTGTGTTAACAGTTTTTAGCGTGGCGGCTTCAGACCATCGAGTAAAGTAATCAATGGTTGTCACAATATACTTGTGCTATTGTGAGGATGGAGGGTTAATAGGACCAATGATATCAAGGCCCCATTGCTGGAAAGGAGAATCGACTGAAATGGGTTGCAAGGGGAAGGCCGGTTTTTGCAATCGCCCTGATGCTTTCTGACAGATAATACATTTACGACACAAGGCATGGGCGTCCCTAAAAATTGTTGGCCAGTAGTAACCGGATCTTAAAACCTTATGAGCAGTGGTATCGCCATCGAAGTGACCACCAGCTTCTCCAACATGCAACTCAAGCAAGACCTTCTCTGCTTCATCCTTTTCGAGACAACGCATCAGTACGCCGTCAAAATTCTGACGAAACAATATAACGTTAACTAGATGAAAGGAGGCGGACTTTAGTCTCAACGCTCTTCTTTTGGAGGGGTCAAGGTGGCAGGGTGATGATCCATGTTCAAGACAAAATCTAATATCGTCGTACCAAGGACTTACGAGGTTTTGTGTGCAACAAATCAAATTCTGATCGCATTGTTCTAGGTCTAACACATCACTATCTTTTCGCTGTTCAGTTTCTGAATCAACTACCAACTTACACAACCCTTGGCCTCTCATGATCTATGCTGGGGTGATATATAAGTCATACTCCTGCAAGGAGGTGACCCAGTTGGCTCTTTTCTCTCCTAACTCTTTTTGCACTAACAAGTTCCTAACGACAGGGTAGGGGACAATGACCTTTGTCCTTGACTTCAGGAGATAAGACCGGAAATGCTTAACTACCTTGAAGACAACGTAGGCTTGTCGATCGACCGCTGAGTAGTTAAGTTCAGCACCTTTGAAAGCAGAGCTCATAAAGGCGATAGGTACTTCGTTGTTTTCGGAATTCTTCTGAGTTAGGACTGCGGCATAGGAACGATCGGAGGCAAAAGTATAGAGTGTAAAGTCTTGAGAGAAATCAGGGCCAATGAGAGACGGAGCGTCTATTATGGCCTTATTTATAGCATTGAAAGATTGGTTTTCTGTGAGTCCCCAGTGATATTGGGTGTCTTTCTTAATCAGGTTCTGGAGAGGCCTGACCATTTCGGAGAAACTGGGGACAAATCTTCTCACAAAATTAATTTTGCCTAGGAAAGACTGCATGGATTTCTTGGAGGTAGGTGGGGGAAGTTTAGTGATGACTTGGGTCCTCTCGGGGTAAATAATCATTCCATCACTAGACACAATGAATCCTAGTAACTTACCCTGTTCTACTGCAAAGATGGACTTCTTGGGGTTCAGGGAGATGCCGTATTTACGACATTGTAGCAGAATGGCTCGCAAGTGATGATCGTGTTTGTTTTTAGAATAAACGGTCACATCATCTAAGTAGACTACTACGGAGTGATTGATTAAGCCTCTAAAAGCAATTTCCATTGCTCTCTGAAAGGTAGCACCAGCATTAATCAATCCAAAAGGCATTTTGCGATAAGAATAAGTTCCCCACGGGGTACAGAAGGTAGTTTTTAACTGGTCTGGCAGAGACATCAAGACTTGGTTGTATCCAGAGAAACCATCCAGTAAGGATAGCCTCTCGGAACCAGATACTTGTTGAAGGATCTGTTCCATGGGAGGGAAAGGATAATTATCTTTGTCAGACGCTTTGTTGAGATTCCAGAAATTGACACAAAGTCGAATTTCTCCATTTTTCTTCTGCACTGGGACGAGGTTGGATACCCATTGAGTGTGTCTAATAGGAAAAATTATTTTAGCACTAAGGAGTTTATTCAATTCTTTTTGTACGGTCGGTTCCAGTTTAGGATGCATTTTCCTCAGTTTCTGTTGGAAGGGTAAAGTTTGGGGTTTCATTGGGATGACATGCTGTATAATATTAGGATCGAATGTTTTAAGATCATCGTAAGTCCAAGCAAAGACATCCTTGAATTCTTTAAATAATTTAAGAAAAGTAGTTTTTTCTTGTTTGGAACATCCCAAGCCTAAGTTGATACACTGAGGATTTTCACTAGTTCCTAAATTGACTTTTTCATAAGATAATGAAGAACTATTAGTTTTACAATTGACTGTCTTTTTAAATTTATCTTCAAAATCATAAAAATTTTCTAGTCTAACAACAGATTTGGGTATGAAATTTACCATGTCCGATAGAGCTTCAGGAGATTTTGGATTAGGTATTACCATAAAGTCGTGCAAATTGTCGTCGTGCGTTCGTTCATCTATCACAGCACCTTGAAAGGTTTTTTCCATGTGCAGAAAGTTAATGATTTGCTGATCATCGTCAAATACTCTCCAGTTTGTGATATTGTCAGGAACAGATGGTCGAAACAATAGCTCCACGGAGAATGCTTTTGGGGATAAGCCTTCTGCAGGAAGAAGTTTAGAGGCAACATTAGCTAGTAAATCTGTTTTGCCATTATTTAATCTAGGAATGGAATTTATATTAAAAGATGAAAATTTGTTCATTAAACTCCATACCTCAGACTGGTAAGATTTGTGATGCGGGGAAAGAGAGTGTATAGAATCTCTCACCTGCCTGACCACTATCTCAGAGTCGTCGAATACAATCAGATTTTGAATGTGCATGTCCAAGGCTTTTCTGAGACCTTGCAGTAAAGCCTCATATTCTGCGATATTGTTAGTGCATTCAAATTCTAATCTACAAGCCAATAATGTCTTATTACCTGTCGGATCGATAATGATGTAGGTTGCACCATCTCCTTCTTTAGACTTGGAACCGTCGAAATATAAAGACCAAATTTGATTTCCATCAGGCTCATGGATCTGTTGTATAATAGCTGTTGGTTGCACATATGCTATGATCTCGGATTTCTGTTCAGGATTGTTGATAGGTGAAAATTCAGCCATGAAATTTCTGAAGAAGGTGTCCATCCCTTGGACTTCAGGTGAATCTGCCGGAGGTGTATATGGTTCATTGGGGTCATTCAAGTCTGTTACCGTGAACTTGAGGTAACGCTCATGATTCACCCTGATCTTGTTGGGCTTACCATTTTCTGGAAGCCATAAGTGAGACCAGTCTGTTGCGAAGTAACCATGTAGCTACTCCGACCAGTCCCTGCTCAAAAACATGCCATACACTTCTGGAATATCCACCACAATTATATCAATAACTTGATGAACTTTTGGGTTAGACGATAATCTAATCAATACATTTTTCATTTCGCCTATAACTTTAACATATGTTCGATCAAGTTGTATGATTTTCAAAGAAGATGGTTCTACTTCAGTGTTAATCTTTTGGCAGACTGACCAAGGCATCACATTTGATGATGCTCCTGAGTCAACCATACAATTATGCACATTTATGTTGAAGATTTTGAAAGTTAAAAGAAAAGGAGGTACGTTCTTGCGAGTACTTAGAGTTGTAGCTTGTGGTTTCTTACTCGCATTTTCTAATGCTACTTTATCTACATTATTCACATTATTTACATTATTATTCACACTATTTACGGGAGTTACAGGAAGGATTCCTTTACTTTGAGGATCAGGATTATTTTTCGTGGAAGTCTTCAGCGGATCTTTGCTTTGTACAACCTTATTTGAATTACCATTCTTGCCATTTTCTGAAATATTTTGCAACATCTTCTGTAACAAAAATGGAAACTTCAACAACTCATAAATAGAAATGTTAGCCCTTAATTTCTTAAGATCTTCAACAACATCATAATCTAATTTAGGCCTGGCATTACCTTGATTAGTTTCTACTGATTTAGGTGGCCTTGGAGGTAAAGTTGTAGTGTTCGCGGCAGGGAGTTTGTTGGTTGTCTTACTCCTAGTGTTGTAAGGGTGAACAGTCTCGAAGTTAGCTTGGAAGATGCTATCCGAGAAGTGTCCAAAGATGTTTGGAGAAGACTCTTATTCTTGAGTTGTTTCCTGCTCGACTTCCTATTGAGGAATTTCAGGAGGCATCAAGTCATCTTGGGATCCTAGAATTGTCTGAAGAGCATATTGCAAACTTTCTAGGTTCAAGCCTTCGGGGTTCGAATTAGGGCGGTTGGCGGGAAAAGACTTTCGGAAAGGAGGTTTGTAAGGTCCTTTACTCGAAGAGGCTTCTTCAGTCGACCTTTTTAAATCTATAACTTGATTAGATAATTTTTGTACAACTTTGGTTAAATTTTCCAAATCAGAGTTTTCGGGTTATGTTTTGTTTTGTGTAGGTCTGGGAAGAATTTCAATCCTCTTTTTGGAAGAAGAAACAGTCTCAGTCTCGTTGCTAGAGGAGTCCTTAAGGCTAAGTATATCTTTTTCAATCTGAGTAGCCTCTTCAAAGGCTTCTAACCACGTTGCATTTTTAGAACATTTAACCCAAATAGCCATACTTTGATGTAGAGCTTTAGTGTAGTAAGCTATTACAAGACTCTCAGCAGGCATAGAATCTGCAGGGATTCGATTTTTAAGTGTTAAAAATCTTTGACTAAAATATTTAACTTTTTCTTTAGGGTTCATTTTTAAGCTCGAAAGGTCCATGACTAAGACTTCCGGAGGTTTACCATCTCCGAATTTTTCTAAAAAACATGACTAAAACTTTTCCCAAGACACTATTATATGGGGTTGTTGGGCAAAGTACCATGTGGATGCATTACCCTCAAAAGTGTAAGGGAACGACCTGCAGACAACATCTTCATGTTCAACGTTACGGAGTCTAATGGCTAACATAATTTTTTTGATATGATCTTCGACTATCTGTTTTGAATCGGGATCAAACTTAGGAAGCCATTTCTCCGGGTGCTTAGGTAAAGGGTGCTGGGCTCCAGGTACAACTACAGCATCCTGGTCCAACCAGGGTCTAGCAGGGTTGTTCTGATTTGTCATTGGGGTAGTGGGTGTGGAAGGACGAGAAGGTGAGTTGCCTTCGTCAGAAGAGGAATCTCCTCTAGAAGAGGAAGGAGATGAGGGAGGTGGTGAAGGAGGTATCCCAGATCCTCCTACAGCAGGATTTGTGTCTGGATCTGTAGGATTCACAGTGGGATTAACATCACCTAACTGTTCTCTTATATCAGAGAAGTCTAAAGGTTGACCCCACGGGAAGTTTGGTCGCCTAAGACTGGCTAAAGCACTATGTGTCTTGATAAGAGATTGATGAACGATCTCTTGGATATCACCACATGTAGGATTAGGGGTTGCTGGCTCAACTGTGATCCGTGGATCTTCGGTTGAAGTAGTTGTTGTTTGAGGGGGGATATTATCTTGTGAACGACTTCTAGTCACTATAGGTGTGCGATTAGGTGGAGGAGGAGTCTTGCGACCACCTCATGCCATTAATTAAGTTCAGGCCCTCCTTCTAGCGCCATTTGTTGACGGGCGAAATTGTCCGTCCGTCAATTGAGAGAGTGGAACCGGTTCGGGGTTGTCTAAATAACCCAAGCCGTTTGGAATGAACCACCCTGACGAGTTTAACGGCTCTGTTGGCCGCCCTAAGGTCTTTTAAGAAAACCAAAGAGAAAACTAATCTAAACTAACTAATATATCTAAAACTAATAAAACTAACTAAACTAACTAAAACAAACTAACTAAAACTAAATACAAGAAACTAAACTAAACTAACTAAAACTAACTAATATACTAATCTAATTAAAACAAACTACTAAACTAAATACTAACTACTCTAACTATTATATACAATCTACTAATTACTATTATAATAACTCAAATCAACTATCTAATTACCAACTGCAATATT
>ML793985.1:385098-397630 GCA_009831015.1 Picea engelmannii | reverse complement strand
AGGATCAACATTATTACAAAAATCATAAGTTTATATAAGTTTCTCACAAGGTAAAACTTCCTTGTGGATAATATCAAAATGTTTTACATAATCTGGGAAAAATCCCAAAATCAACTAAACTAAGAAACTAAAATGCAAGTGAAATCTTTGAAATATCCCCTAACTGCTCATAAACTCAACTGCAATTCGAATTTACCTGCAATAGGACACAAATATCAAATTAGAAAGATATTTCAGTAACAAAACACTAAAAAATTGATCCTACAGACTTAGCTACAGAATCATCTGATTTTGTAGCTAGTCTAAAATAGCATACAGGATCAGATAACAATCAAACAAAATCTTTTTAAAACAATCCAATTTAATTTGTTTTTAACAAACATTAAAATCGAATTACTAATGGTTCAAGCAAATTTATCATTCAAATCAAACCAGATTGAAAAGGATGCAATCGAAACAGGATAAGAATGCTATGTTTTTAAATTGCCATAAAATCGGGTCAAATAATAACCACACTGTTTCATATCCAAATGCAATTACAAGTAAATCGTATCATATTCAAAATCGATATGGTTATAATCGAACACAATCACAATCGATTGGTTACGGCTGTGCATAAAATTCACATTGTGTTAATCAAATACCAAACTGTTACGACTATAGTCAAAACGAAACATGCATAACAATATCCACAAACTTTGCCATAGTCTTCGGTCGCTGAGTGTCATACAGTTAACCGATAGGATCAAATAGAAATCACAACCATCATTGACTCGTTATAGTCATAGCAATAGATTGATATCATTCAATCATGTGCAAAGATAGGTAATTGTTTCAATTGTATTCAAATGAAATCATACTCAATGAGTATAGACCCAACGAATCTCGTTATCGATCATCACTCAGTCAACAGACAGGAGCGTGATAGAATCAATAGAATTCATAATATAAACTGGGTGAATAATCAAAATGAATATGGCTGAGTTTAATTATAGAAACAAATCGTGAGACTGGATACAGTTAATTTCATTCCTCAAATCGAATTCAAACAATATATTTGTTGCAATCTGATAACATGGTCAAACAAAACAGTCTGAATCGATTTGGTTGGGTATAACAGCTACGATTCATATCTATTCGCAATTCGGTCATGCAATAATAGAATGGTATTCGAATTGGTCAGAAAATATAGAATATACAATCACAACAGTTAACCATAATTGCCAACCATATCGCATAGAATATAACCAATTCGAAATGAGATATTGACTGTGTTCAAAATTGGAATACCAAAAACAACCTGTGTTTAGAAAATATTAACAACTTCGATTATCAACAGAKTATTCGATTGAAGCCAAATTAAAACAAATCAAATCTATCTCGAGATCACTCGAATCAAAGCCAAATCCAATCAAAACTTAAACAATAATGAAAATTGATTTATCAAAACAAAATTATATATAATAGTGCATGCTTGTGCAATAGAGCAAATCCACAATGTAAACAGAGTTTATGATTATGTCATATAAATAGGTGAAATTCATACCAGTGAGGCTGTTCGAGCTACGCCAATTTTGAATTGACGACTGTTGTAGCCGACTCCACGTTCTTAAACAAAATCGAACTTGTTGTTCATTGTTTCTTATCAGTGGATTTCATCTTCGCCTTTTGACTGGTAAGCCTTGCAACTTGATCCTCCAGCGCATGAATTATGGACTGTAGCATTGGCACATCAAGGTAATACCTTTCTAACCATGAGCCACACTGATCACATGGTGGAGCAGCTGGTTCGACTAGAGCAGGAGGGGGTTTCGACAAGTCACCAGGGGTTTCACAAGGCATTTTGATGCCTGGATAATTAGGGTCACTTTGCAAGAAAGGTGGTAGGTTCTTCATGAAATCATATGCGATTTTATCACACAGACCTTCAGAATAGGGATACTCACTTGCCAGGTAACGTTCAACGTCTGAATCAGAATCTTCGCTCACCAAAATAGGGTCAGGGTTGACAGGTGCTTTTGGTTTATTTCTTGCCATGCGAGAGATTAACCACGCATTTTTGTTGCCTTTAGAATTGGCAATGAGTTTGGTTTTAGGCCTTTTGGCCACAGGTTTAGCAGTTTCCACACGTTGGGTCACAGAATTGGGTAGGTCAATAGGAGAATCGGGTAGGGGTGTATATAGCAGAGCACTGTAAGGCACATGGGGTACCGACTTGATCTCGCTCACCACAGATTTGTCAACCTGTGGTGGGCTAGAGTCCTCAAAATTATTGCGAATAATAAAATAATTCCAATAGTCTCGATGCAACCCTAATGGCATACGACAATCATCTTTATCAACCCAAAGTTAAATAGGCTACTGTCGGCCTGGTTTCGTTTGTACCTTTTAGACATTTTAAACAGACTCCTATGCAAGTAGTAAGGCATATAAAGCTCATAGCCCATGAAAACCATAAGTAGCCGAAGGTGCTACAAGAAAATGAAACCATACCGACCCTCGCAGGTAATGAACTGCTTGGTTACCATCAACAAGCCGTGCCAGCATTGCTTGAGCCTATTTGCAGGAAAACCCTTGTCACAGGAAATCACCCTCCGTGACTGGAAGAGTAATGTCCACGGGACATATTCCACTTTGCAATTTTTTGACCATTTCTGTCCGACAGCAGGCAGACTGGTAGCTAAACTGAGGAATTTCTCATTGATTTCCAATTGCACATCCCCAACCTTGGCTCGGCAGCCATCGAAGGTTAATGCAAATTGTCGAGCCATGCTAGGGTTATAGCCATCAAACTTTCGTATGAATGGGAGCCATCCGAATTCCTCCAGGTCACTGTAAGCACCATCGAACATAAACAATGCCTGGCTACCATTGGGTTCAGCCCTTACGACCGGACCCATGGTGCGGGCGCATGGTAGGGTTTGGGTTGAACATACAATACACAGGAGCAAAAATAGTTATGGCTAATAGCTGCAAGCGCTCAAAGGGGAATGAATTAATGTATGCATGCGAAGGTGGTGGGATTATCACCACCATGCAGCATATTAATGGCATAGTACAATGTTGTTCAATCACTCATCACATTGTTTAAACCATACTAATCGGCCAACCTGAAAATTTGAGCGGTGGATGATCATATCAACGTGCCATTAATCAATGTAAAACCAAAACCATAAATCAATGCGCCATAGTATAATTCAAACCAAAGTAAAATCCAAATGTTTCACCAATGCACCATGTGTATAATCAAACATTGCCATTCAATATGAAATCAAACTCAAGCGCTTGTTACATGATCCAATGTTTTGATCAATTTTTTTTAAAACATGGTGACAATAGATAAAATCGATAAGCCAAGAGCTTAAAATAATAAGGATTAGATTATATAAAAACCTTTAATCCACCATGACCCCTATATAATCAAGTATAACTAATAAATTTGCATGCTCAATGCCTTATCAATTAAATCAAAATCAAGTTGCGCAATCAGAGCGATAATAGGAAAATGGACATAGTTCGAAAAATAAACCAAAGGTAAGTACCAATCAGCATATCAATGAGAAGATCATGACAATTCAAATAATAATGGAGGATTTTTCGCGCTTTCAGTCGTGAAAACTAAATTGAAACCAATTTGTAAATGTCGCTTGAAATGAAAACATCGTCTCTTTGCAAGATGCGACAGAAATTTGAAGTTCAAGAGACATAGGTGTAGGCAGCTTCAGGGCAATTAAAAAAAAAAATTGAGTTGGCTGCCAACAATCTCTTAATTTACCCTTTTTATTTATTTCAATTTTATTATAATTCATTTAGAAAAGTATGAGGTTAATTAATATGTCATATATGGTCAAAAATATATTTGACATTAAATTATCATGTCATGGTATAAAATATCGATCACTATAACCCCCCTTGGACATAATATACCCCACAATCTCCATGAACCTTGAATTAAATGGTCTCCGCTAACCCATTCACTCCCTCACACATTATGACCCAAAATATCATGTTAACCCCTAAGGAACTATTGCCACTAACCACTAATCCACCAACATGCTATGACCACTAATTATTATGGTCCTGGACATTGTGTACCCCCTAATCCCTATGAACCTAATTGGCATGCCTAACCCTTGAAATGATCAACATGTTTCATTAAGAAACCATGAAGACATGAACCCCCTAAGAAACTATAATCCCAAACACACTAGCTCCCTATAAATTCATTAACCCCTTAAGACATTATTATCTCAAAAAAATTAACCCTCTCATACACTGAACCCTTAATACATTATTACTTTGAACACACTAACCCCCTAATAGAATTTGATCATTGATCCATTTGATCCTTGATTAAATCACCTTAATTGTAATGTAGAATTTGATCATTTGATATTGTACACCTTAATGGATGATACTATACCCCCTTTATCTCTCCCAAAAGAATGTTATCAATAATTTTGAATATTTCTAGAGGATGGGGTAGTACACCTTGGGTAGGTGTGCGTAAGTTTTATAAATTTCACATGAATGACTTAAATATATCTTAGGGAAGGAACTCATTACTGTAGGGTTAGGTGGAAATACAAAATACCCAACATTTGGGGCATTATATTTCAATTATTAACAAAAGATAAGTTTTTGGCAGAATTCATGTGAGCCTATGCTCTTGGTTTCACATTGTATTCCTTTTTTTTACCTAATTCCCCATTTGGTTCCTCTAATTCCTCTTATTATGCCTCTAACTCCTCTCCATATAGTGTTTTATCTCAACCCTATGTAGTTTTGAATTTTAAAAAGGAACACCAACAATAAGAGGAGGATGAAGTAGAAGAAGAAAGAATCCCAAAGAAAACTAGGAGGAAAATAAGCAAGGCCCTTTAATTCCCTAATTATGCTCTATATATACCTAATCATGTGTTGTAGATCCATAATTAGGCCACAAATGTACTTAAGTAGGAAATATGGATCCTTTTTAGGCCCTAAAGATACAATCAATCCTTGTAACTCCAAAAATAGGCCATGTATATCCACAATTAGGGCCCATGAATAATGTATTAGGGACTAAATCCTTAGTTCTTCATCATCAATTCATGGCTTTGGCCCCAAGGATCATTCTTGTTGTGCTCAATATTTGAAGTTGGGCATATAATAATCCTTGTAATTGCAATTCACGTGTCTCATTGTGACCAAATATCCTTAACAATGTTACGTGTACCCAGGGAAAGCATGACAAAAATGACCTATTGATCGGAGCCTTTGGTATGACTGGCCAATGTTCTATGATGTAAATGGCCTATTTCAAAATGGGAATTTAAGATGAGTACATGGCCATAAGATGCATGGGAAAGTTATTCATTAGAATTATTTTGGGGGAAAGGAAGACAATGGAGTAGTCAACATGTCAAACATAACTCCTCATGGTTTGAGAGTTATGGTCTTACAAAGTTGGAGGACCCTCATATGTAGGCTTGAATCCCCAAAAGGTAAAAGAAGTCAAAGAAGCTTGAAAAGAAGAAATTGTTATTTAAATGGTAAAGAAAAGTGACAAAGTCAAGGAAGAATATTTAAATGATAAATTAATGGAGAAATTTATAATTATGGAAAGTGGTTAACCCTAAAAATGAGGAAAATAGGTTAAGTGACCTAGAAATGGGTTAAGTGACCTAGAAATAGGTTAAGTGACCTAGAAATGGGTTAAGTGACCTAGAAGTGGGTTAAGTGACCTAGAAGATGCTTCTAAGGAAGATACTTGGAGATGACTAATGACCTTGTGATCTAATGATCGTTGGGTGACAACTGTCATGAAGGGTGATGACTAAGACTCGGGGAAACTTTCAATTCAAGGATGGGAATGACCAGGCCCACATCAAGTGAAGGAAAAAAATTAAGAAGGTAAATGTGTTTTCCCATTCCATGTCAACAACAACGCATCCATTCATTGGGAACACTAAAACCCAACAAATCGATGACTCCACTAAATTATGTTTTACAGTTTACATAATGAATTGATGATGGAATAAAGTGGGTGTGTGAGTCAAATTTGAGTCCATAAACCCTCCCATATCGTTAAGGCATGCGAATAGTCTATCCATGTCAAATTTCAATGCATTCATAAACTGTTTGAAAAAATTTCAATGTTAGCCCCACTCACAGGTCACTGTTGCCCGTGTCTAGTCCCAGTACATAGGACTTACTAAAATTTGTATAAGATATTTGTAGAATGATAATTTTGAAGGCGTTGGGCATATTCCTACACACCACGTCCAGATCACCTCTCATTGATAGTCTTTGTATTGATCCCTTTTATTTTCGGGTTGTTATTATTTTCAATTGCATGCACCTTTCAATCTAGTCAAAGTTCAATTAATATCTCTTGTTACTATAGGGTTATAAATCCTCATGATCCCAATGCCCATATGCCTCCAACCTTGTGATCTAATGATCGTTGGGTGACAACTGTCATGAAGGGTGATGACTAAGACTAGGGGCAACTTTCAATTCAAGGTTGGGAATGACCAGGCCCACATCAAGTGAAGGAAGAAAATTAAGAAGGTACATGTGTTTTCCCATTCCATGTCAACAACAATGCATCCATTCACTTGGAACACTAAAACCCGACAAATCGACGACTCCACTAAATTAGGGTTTATAGTTTACATGATGAATTGATGATGGAATTAAGTGGGTGTGTGAGTCAAATTTGAGTCCATAAACCCTCCCATATCGTTAAGGAATGCAAATAGTCTATCCATGTCAAATTTCAATGCATTCAAAAACAGTTTGAAAAAATTTCAACATTGGCCCCATTCATAGGTCGCTATTGCTCGTCTCTAGTATTAGTACATAGGACTTACTAAAATTTGTATAATATATTTGGAGAATGATAATTTTGAAGGTGTTGAGCCTATTCCTACACACCACATCCAGATCACCTCTCATTGACAATCTTTGTATTGATCCCTTTTAGTTTTGGGTTGTTAGTATTTTCAATTGCACACACCTTTCAATCTAGTCAAAGTTCAATTAATGCCTCTTGTTACTGTAGGTTTATAAAACCTCATGATCCCAATGTCCATATGCCTCCAACCTTGTGATCTAATTATTGTTGGGTGACAACTGTCATGAAGGGCGATGAGTAAGACTAGGGGAAACTTTCAATTCAAGGTTGGGAATGACCAGGCCCACATCAAGTGAAGGAATAAAATTAAGAAGGTACATGTGTTGTCCCATTCCATGTCAACAACAACACATCCTTTCATTGGGAACAAATCAATGACTCGACTAAATTAGTGTTTATTATTTACATGATGAATTGATGATGGAAGAAAGTGGGCAGGTGAGTCAAATTTGAGTCCAGAAACCCTCCCATATCATTAAGGAATGTGAATATTTGATCCATGCCAAATTTCAATGTAGTCAGAAACAGTTTGAAAAAATTTCAACGTTGGCCCCATTCACAACTCATTGTTGTCCATGTCTAGTCCTAGTACAATTTCCTTGTAAAATTTGTATAAGATAATTGGAGAATGATAATTTTGAGAATGATAATGATGAATTGATGATGGACATACCTACATCGTTGGTATGATTAGTCGCAGTCGCGCAAATCTCCTCTTGGTTTCGATAATAGTTCATTCTCTACTAAATATGGGCAACCATGTGAAGGTGGAAGTTCTAATTATGCCCCCCCCCCTCACATTACTCTCAATTTCCTCATATTAACTAATTTGAAATTATAAAGAACATCTATCATATACTATGTTATACAAAATAAAAACATATAAAGATCATATAAAAGATATAAACACATACCTCTTCTTTTCAACAATTAAATATCAATCATTTTCTTCTTCATCCAGCTCAACATATGTATCAGGATCTGGTTCAGAATCGATATTGGTGAAAGGCTCATTCCTATCAACATCATCATCAACRTCATTTTCACTACTATTAGTCCCTAAAGTTGCACTCGACTACTGAGAGGGAAAGCTAGGGCATCATTCGTTTATTGCAAAGTATTTTTAAGGTTTTATGATTTGGTTTATTGTAAAGTGGTTGAAAACTGGGTCAAGATTACAACATGACAGAAAAATCAAGAATAAAACATAGTATATCCCACTGATTGAATAATAGGTAGATACATAGATGGATTAAACAAATTTAAGAAAAAGGAAAGTGAAATCTTCAATATGTCAACTTCATAAGAGTTTTTGTCTCAATATATTATAAAGAAACAAAGGAATCAACTTGACCTTATTACTTGAAAATTGATCTCTACAGTAAAATCTTCACTGTATAAATTAACATTCAAGAACCAAAAAGCATTGCAATCTGAATCATAAATTCAAGCATGAAGAATGAAATAACAGAGTAGAAAAAAGAAGGTCTAACCATCCATATGCCTTTTCTATTGAGTGTCAATTGAACATAAATGTCTTTTATAGTAAGCTCCACAAAACATTTCTCTGGATCTCCAATTTCCCCCCTCCTCCTCCATTCCTCTCATTCTAGGAGTTTATATAGAAACAATAGATAATAATCAAGAAATGGATCTGAAAACCTCATCATCTATGTTTAGTTTCTTTTTTCAAATAATCAAGGATAAGATCTAATCTAATATCCAATTCGAATTGATGAGGTGGCTTCTCAACTGTTGTCCATGAGATTTTTCAGGAAAACAAATCTGGTAAATTCCTGAAAAATAGGGTCCAACAATCAATTCAAATATCTTAAATGGTAATAACTGTGCAAAAACTGAGAGAGGTTTTTGTGAAGGAGAATTTTCCCAAAAAACACCTCTTTTTATTTCATCAAATTCATCTCCAGTTGTTCTGCAACCTCTCTTGAATAAGAAGACTAAAATAGGAAAAAATAACAGAGTATTTCCTGTAGCTTATCAGAAAATTAGCCCTCAAAGATCTATTTGAATATCTTAAATGGTGATAGTTGTGTAAAAAATGAGAGATTTTTTTGTGAAGGGGCATGTTCCCAAAAAAAACCTCTTTTGTTTTCATCAAATTCCTCTCCATCTTTTTTGTAACCTCTCTTGAAGATAAAGACTATAACAGGTAAAAAACAAAGTATTTCCTGTAGTTTTTTTGGTTCTTCTTTTAATGATTCTTTATGTATTGGGGACATTCTTGTATTTCATTTGATATCTAATTTTTCATCTTTAGAATGGTATTCTATCACTATGACATCTTCTCTTTTGATTGAATAATCGAACATGGCTTTGGGCCTTAGCCTGTACTTGTTGGTGACTCTTGCAGATTTCCTCCTAGGGTCTTGAGGCACAGGCACACATTTCTCCTTTTTCCCTTTAACATCAAAATTCTTCTTTAATCTGAAACTGGCATGTGCTCTGCTTCTTCCATAAAATCTGTCACTCAAGCTGTTGGCTGGATATGTTGATTTAGATTGATCAAATCCTTCGATGAAATTTTCAATGTTTAACTATTGGATTTGTATGTTGAATTGATGGGGTCTATTGTTGGCTAGAAGGTTACTGCTGTCAGGTGTCCTGTAGCTATTTTTTGAGCTTGAAGTTGTAGATTATATGCTTGAAAATCTGACATTACCCCTCAAGAGCTGCCTTGATAAAGTCTAAAAATCCACCTTGGCAGACATGCAATTTTTTGTCTTGAAATAGGAGATTTTATTGATTTATTTCACCTTGTTGGTAGCCTAAAAAACTGAAACAGATCATGAAACAGATCTCCAAAGATTAACAATTTAAAATTGTAAGAAACCAAATCATCCAGAAATCATAAAATTTCAATCAGCATCGATACAGTGAAGATGACCCAATCAGTGAAGAATATGAACGCCCAGGAAAATATGTAAAGTCATCCCTACATAGTGTAGCTCCACCATAGTCAGCTTCTCTTGGCACATAATCCCTATTGATCTCATCAAGGTAAATCTGCTCTCTTATTCCCTGACAGTGTAAATATGCAAACCCTGGATCCACACCACGTTAATCAAAATTCGATACCAGCCCCTTTCTCACAAGAAATGGATCTAAAGGTGGTAGAGCCTAACTCTAATACAAAGAGACATAAGGATTTGATGCTTGAAAAGCATGAGCATCAACATATGGTGCATGCTGAGGCAATACTATGACAGGTTGATATAATGGAACTTGAGGAACCTGATTAACAAATGGTACATGTCTGGGCTCTTTTGGTTGGATGAAATCTATCCCAATAAACAAATTCATGTGGATCCTTGCAAGTTGAACATCCTACATCCAACCCACAACCCACACGGCCATTGTATGGGCCATCTCCACAACACGCTGAAACTGTCTCAGTGAAACCTAAGGCCTTTCCATTGTTGATTATGTTGAGGATAAAATTGTAGTTATTCACATAGATGAAAACTCCTTCCTTCAGATTTTTGTTAAGATGAGTAACAATTTTCTGTAGTCTGGAACTGAATTGCTGAAACAACCCATGGCAATCTGATCGCATTCTCCTTTTCACATGCTCATCCCTAAAAATCTCATCCTAGGACTGCACCCCAACGGTGAAATGCCAAACACAATGAATTTCTTACCGCCAGTCTCGTACAGCTTCAGGAAGTAGTTTTCATAAGCTTCCTTAGTGTATCCTGCTACATTGAATGGATATTGGCATTTTCCCCTACAATCCTGAATTAAACCAACTTCGAATAGGTAACATAGAATTATCATCAAGCAACAGGTGATTTTGAAATGAACCCTGTGCACGTGCATAGCAATTATATTCTGAAACTGTTGGATTTGGAAATGATTGCTAAGCTTTCGTGGGAGCACACCAGAATGACCAGCCAGAAACGAAATCAGAAGGGAACGAAATCCACCCCGAAAAGAGCAGAGAAGCAATCAGGAAAAAATCTATTGCAGAACCTGATTAACAAATGGTACATGTCTGGGCTCTTTTGGTTGGATGAAATCTATCCCAATAAACAAATTCATGTGGATCCTTGCAAGTTGAACATCCTACATCCAACCCACAACCCACACGTCCATTGTATGGGCCATCTCCACAACACGCCGAAACTGTCTCAGTGAAACCTAAGGCCTTTCCATTGTTGATTATGTTGAGGATAAAATTGTAGTTATTCACATAGATGAAAACTCCTCCCTTCAGATTTTTGTTAAGATGAGTAACAATTTTCTGTAGTCTAGAACTGAATTGCTGAAAAAACCCATGGCAATCTGATCGCATTCTCCTTTTCACATGCTCATCCCTAAAAATCTCATCCCAGGACTGCACCCCAACGGTGAAATGCCAAACACAATGAATTTCTTACCGCCAGTCTTGTATAGCTTCAGGAAGTAGTTTTCATAAGCTTCCTTAGTGTATCCTGCTACATTGAATGGATATTTGCATTTTTTCCTACAAGACTGAATTAAACCAACTTCGAATAGGTAACATATAATTATCATCAAGCAACAGGTGATTTTGAAATGAACCCTGTGCGCGTGCATAGCAATTATATTCTGAAACTGTTGCATTTGGAAATGATTGCTAAGCTTTCGTGGGAGCACACCAGAACGACCAGCCAGAAACGAAATCAGAAGGGAACGAAATCCACCCCGAAAAGAGCAGAGAAGCAATCAGGCAAAAATATATTGCAGAATCAGATCGCTCGCCCACCACGTTCAAAAAGATTTATGTGGGAGATGGGATTTTCAGATCCGTTCTTACAATGGAAAATGGATCAATTAGGTATCTATTCTCAGTTTTTTTTTTTTTTTATATAATTTCATACAATTGACTAATAGTGTGTTTCGTTCGTTTGGTTTGCAGGCGGGACTAGAGCTAAGGCTTGGAGTTTTGGCCCTTTAGGCTCAGATTTCAAACCTACGCTCTGATACCAGATGTAGTGCCCAGATTTGTAAAGACATTTATGTAGATGTAAAGACCAGATTTGTAAAGAAAATTATATTTCTACCAGATTACTTAATTTCTGTAAGCTTTTAAGAAGTATAATTTTCATAATTTGCAAAGCTATCTCTATACTTGCGTAAATAAAATTTGGCAATAATACTAAATTTAAATAAACAATCCACAATTTTGAGTTTAAATACCTCTTTCTGATGCTATATGCAGCAGCTTGCTCCCTTCGCTTGGCTTGCTCCCTTCGCTTGAACCTATCCGCAGCAGCTTTCTCCTTAAGACACCCCAAAACCAACCACCCTACCGACTAGTACGCCTAGCCCTAGGACATCTATGGATGTCCTAGCCCTCCAAGCCCAAAACCCCTCAGCCCCGGTGCACTGTAAATCCCACTGTCAACTAACTCTGTCCCAATGCTTAAAAAAAAAATCCCTCTCCCGTCGAATGCATGAATCCCTCTCCTCTCCATAACCCTTCTCCTTCCCTTATGCCTCCTTCACTGCCCTCGCACCTTTACTCCCCACCAAACACCTTATCCATTGATTAATGCCTTATCTGTTCATTTATTTCTTATTAATGGTCTTATCCTTTATTAAATGTTTCCCTTTTACGTATGGGTTACATTATCCCTCATGGGATACGTA
>ML793985.1:307824-347466 GCA_009831015.1 Picea engelmannii | reverse complement strand
ACATAAGCCTTCCAGCTTATAGGAACTCGGCTCACCAGCCTATAACACATATGTACAATTCGTTTCATTCATCAGGTTTATAAAGGGCTCGGCCTTGGGGACATTACACTGACTCCGACAATTACCCGCGAGCTAAGTTCCTCGTCTTCAGTACCATCTATCCTGAGTCATTGGTGCCACATCAGCTTCGCATGATGAAATCGATGGGTGTCAAAGGTTTTTTGCGGAAGGATATCAATGAAAATACAAATCAACTCAGAGAAATACTAAGTATAAAATCGATGGTAACAAATTACAAGAATATTTGGACAAAGAACATAGTAGATACACACGCAAAGAGAAGAAACGATGCATTCAACCGCTACAACTAGAATCTTTTCCTCAAAGTTTCAAGACTTTATATATTAGATTTCCATCGAGCTCAGGTTACATACAGTAGACACTATATACTCCTTTGGCCAGCCAACCTGGTTACATCAAGAACATGAATATTTTCACAAAAATGGGAAACTAGCAAAATTTTGTGTCACTTTTGAGAATACAAAACAGAGTTCGCCAATCATGCCTCTTTTGCACGCGGACTTTCTCCCCAGCTGCTTCACGTTCGCTGAGGTGTTTTCATATTTTTTTATTTTGACACCTTTTTCACTTCGTGCAAATGCACGATCATATCGTGCACTTCTCGAAGCTTCCTCTTCAGCTAGGTTACATTCCCTTCATGACCTTGTTGTGATGATACCTCAAAGGCCTTTGTTTCCAACTATCGTCGTAATTCTCTATTTTCCTGGTAGAGTTAAGAAATGGCGAGTTGTGACTGCTTAGGCTACTAATTAGGCTCTTGAACGTTAGAACATGAGGCATCCTTCCTCCTCGTTCTTCCCTTGCTTCCCCGACTTTCTCTTTCGACAGGCTCTAGTTGGATAACACGCATTAGTAACTCCTCGGAAACTGATCTTGTGCTCGACCCAATCAGGATTTGGTATTCCCCAACTTCCTTATTCTTTGTGGGCCTTCCTCTCCTCCGTGGTATCTGTTGTTGAGGAAGCATGGCTTCTGACCTGTGTCCTTCCAGTGTAACTTCTTCCATTTCGGCCTTCACATGGGGAAATACCATCGTTTTCTCGCGAAGGTAGGAATCTCTCTTTTAAGCCTCGGGACCACTCGCTACAAATAAGAACGAGTCCCAAGAATTTTGGGGCTCAATCCTGGTGCTTTGGATACCTCACAAGCCCCATTTTGTGTTTTGAGGAGTTACCATAGTGAGACAAGGTATATCCTCTGTGCGTGGGTGACTTGACAAGGGCCCAAAGTGAAGAATTTTATCAGACTAGACTCATGAGACAAATTACCAACAATGCATAATCTCGGCTAGTAAGTAGAACAAATACATTAAATCTAGAATTTATAACAAAGAGGGAAATGATTCGAAACGTGCTAGGGAACACTGAATTCCTGGCGACAATATTTTTTAAATAATTTTTGTGTTACATCCATGCGACGGCTATGATATGGGGCATGTGAGATGAATTCGATAGGAGTTGCAAAGGGTGTGTGGTATGATCAGCTCGATTAGTTTTTAATTCTCTAGCCTCCATGATGAGCTGATGATGATTGATGCACTTGCTGATGAGACTTTTGTTTCAACAACTTTCCTCGACCTGAGGTGCTTAACGACTTCCCTTATGAGAGGATCCGACCGTTTTGGAACATACTCATACATTTGGCACATGTTTGTCTCTGATATCCTATCCTGACCCCAAAGGCCAACCAACCACTAGTGTGACTTAGACTCTCATGTTTTCTGTACCTAATCTTTCAAGCTGCGGTGCATGAGTGTAACCCACCCTAACTAGAGAAACAAATGATTGTGCTAACATAAATAGTGTAGGAAATTCGAAGGTTTGCAGTGATCACGTAAATATCAAACAACCAGGTTTAACAATGTTTACAGGTATGCACCAGTCTGGATTCTTCACGCTTACATTTTATATACATATTTTTCCAAGTGTTGTTCTATACACAATCTCTAAATGATTTTAATTTCGATTACAGGAAATATGCTTCCGACTATTGAGAAAAATTGGCTCAGTAACCTCGTCGAGAAATCTGAAAGAAATTGGGTTAGAAAAATCAACAGGTTGATGAAAGATATCAGACTCCCCGAAGTCGACATGCCCGAGGACTTTGTCGACTTGTGCGACAGAGTCAAATCACACACCAAGAAATATTCTTCATCGGCCAAAAGACAAGAAAAGGTGACCGACACAGTGCCATGATAGGTGCAACAATTTATGGAACACATGATCAAATCTCAGGCTATACTACAACAGTTAAGTACCAGTCTGGTGAAGTATCAGGCGCATGCGATGGATATTAGAGAAATTTACGCAGCCCTAATGGAACAACACATATTACAGACTATCTATCTAAGTTTAAAACACTCAGAATTTTATGTGAAGAATGTAAGATAAAATTGGAGGAAGAGCATTGCATATATCTTATTCTTTCTAAGCTAGGTAGTGCATATTATGTGTTTGTATCTACCTTTTATGCCATGAGACATGCTCTAGGGAAATCTTATGAAAAACCCACTCTTGAGTCCTTTTGTGCTTCTTTGATTAAAGAGGAAGATAAGCTCGTACAACTTGGAGTGATCAACACTGCAGGTACCTCCAACAAAGCCTTTGTTTCCCAGCAGAAAGATAAACCCAAGTATCCCAAGAAGCAACATCCTCGCTACAAAAACAAACAACATAAGGGTCCAAAACCCGCTCAGACAGCTTCATCTCCTAGTGGTGACAAAGGAGAAAAATATAAAAGTAAGAATACTAACAGACATTGCAACTTTTGTGATAAAGATGGTCATGATGAGGCCAAATGTTTCAATAAGATGGCAACCTTAGAAGCAACGATGAAGAAGCATAACATCAGTATTGATTCTTCTTCTTCTTCTTCTTCTTCCTCTCATGGACATGCACTTTTTGCTTCTGGTTTTTCCTTCAATACACCTTCTACTACTACTTCTTCTTCTGATGAGTGGCTTATTGATTCAGGATCATCTTATCATATGGCTAAGTATAAAGCCATATTTTCTACTCTAAATGAATGTAACACCAAGAAAATATTTGTTGGTGTTGATAGATCTCTTAGTGTTGTAGGATCTGGAATAGTTCAGGTAGAAAATGGTCATTTCAATGATGTATTATGTGTTCCAAATATTTCTTGTAACCTTCTATCAGTATATCAAATCACTCATTCAGGTGAAGGTAAAACCGTCGAGTTTTCACCTCACTAAGCTGTAATCAAGGATATAAAATATCCTAAGCATGTTCTTACAACTGGAATTACTGATGATATTACCAAGTTGTACAAGTTTGACAACTTTGGGTCATCAATTTTTTCATTAGTTTTTGTTTCTCATAGCGATGACTTGAGAAAACTTTGGCATGAGCGGTTTGGTCATCTAAACTATCACTCATTGCAGCAACTATGTAATCAACATATGGTGACTTCTCTTCCTCTTGTTTCATGAAAAGATGGTGTTTGTGCCGGTTGTGTGCTCGACAAACATCATCAGGACAATTTTGACAAACATGCCTCTTGGCATGCCTCGGGTCCTTTGCAACTTGTTCACAGTGAGTTGTGTGGTCCACTTTCTTCTCCTTATTTTTCTGGGTGCAAGTATTTCTTAAATTCCATTGATGACTTTTCCAGATGTACTTAGGTTTACTTCTTAAAAATCAAGAGTGAAGGTTTTGACAAGTTTTTGGCCTACAAGGACCTTGTAGAAAAGCAATCTGGACATCAAATTCAAAGGTTAAGAACAGATAATGGAGCCGAATATGTGAACAATAATTTTACAAGCTACTGCACTACACAGGGAATCCAAATGCAACACACTATTCCATATACACCACAAAAAAATGGTGTTGCTGAGAGAAAGAACTGCACATTAAAAGAAATGGCTAATTGTATGATCCAATCTAAGGGATTAAGTCTAAAGTATTGGGCGGAAGCCATCAAATATGAAAATTACATAGTAAATCACACTCCCGCAAAGGATCTTAAAAATATAACACCGGAAGAAGATTGGACTAAAATCAAACTAGATGTAATTCACTTCCGTGTATTTGGCAGTATAGCATGGGCTCACATTCCCAATGAGAAAAGGAAAGCATTGCAGCCTAAAAGTGAGAAGTGTATATTTGTTGGTTATTCTGAATATGTCAAAGGTTACAGACTTCTTCAATCATATTGTAATGAAATTATTATTAGAAGAGATGTTAAATTTGATGAAAATCTCTTGGCCTGCGAGCCTAATTCGACGATTGTGCCTTCTTCAGCTAGTGATCCATATTCAACATTTATGCCTTCTTATGATTTGGTTTCTTCTTCATATAATGAAAGTGAGGATGAAAATCCACCTCCACCTACTCACCCTCCTCTAGATGAGTCCTTTGAACCTGAACCAGCACCAGCTCCACCGCTTCCTAGATGGGTCCGTTCAACATGAGAAGCAACTGGTGATCTTGTTGGTGATCCTTCAGATCAACGTCCGACATGTTCACAGTTCTAGCGAGCCTCTTCTCTTTTGGCTCAAGTTTCAGAAACTCATGATCCAGAGACATTTGAAGAAGCTTCAGGTCATCCAGATTGGGATATAGCAATGAATGAAGAGTATCATTCTTTAATGGAAAATGATACTTGGGATCTTGTACCTCTTCCAAAAGGAAGAAAAATTGTTAGATGCAAATGGATCTACAAAACTAAGTATGCATCAGATGGAAGTGTTGAAAGACATAAGGCTCGGTTAGTTGCCAAAGGATTTTCCCAAGTTGAAGGAATTGAATATAATGAAACCTTTTCCCCTGTAGCAAAAATGAATTCCATCCACCTTGTTCTTTCCCTTGCTGCCTCACATAAATGGGAGGTCCATTAGATGGATGTTAAATCCGCCTTCTTGCACAGATATTTGCAAGAAGAAATCTACATGGAACAACCTCCTGTCTATGTCCATAATGACTCTAGCCTTGTTTGTCACCTCAAGAAATCTCTTTATGGTCTCAAGCAAGATCCCTGATCTTGGTATGTCAAAATGGATAGCTTTCTTATTGCCATTGGATTCTCTAGATTCCATTCTGATCCTAATGTCTATACCAAGAAAGTAGGAAGCCATCTCATAATCCTTTTCCTTTATGTTGATGACCTTATCCTTACTGGTAGTGACTCAAAAATTTTAAACGATGTGAAAACAAACCTTAAGAAGAAATTTGAAATGACAGACTTAGGTTTTTTGCACTATTTCCTTGGCCTCCAAGTTTTTCAAACCAATGAAGGAATTTTTCTTTCCAAGTCTAAGTATGCTTGTGACCTTCTTCGTCGCTTCCACATGGACGATTGTAAACCATCCCCTTCTCCCTTCTAGTCTGGAGTCAATATTACTGCCACCTGTAATTCTCCCGAAGTTGATTCCACCCTGTATCGTCAATTAGTTGGTAGCCTCTTATACTTGACTCATACCCATCCTAATCTTTCCTTTGTTGTTGGTCTTATTGTCGGATATATGAAAACACCCCATAAAAGCCATATGAAAGAAGCTAAAAGGATACTTCGCTATGTTCGTGGTACAGTTCAATTCGGGATACATTACAGTTCAGGGGGGACTCCCTTATTGGTTAGTTTCACTGATTCAGATTGGGCCGACGACCCCGATGATCGAAAGTCTACTGCAGGTTATGTTTTCAGCCTTGTTTTAGAACCTGTCACTTGGGCCTATAAGAAACAACAGGCTATTTCACTTTCTTCAGTAGAAGCAGAGTACTGAGCAGTGGTAAATGCAAGTTAGGAAGCCCTATGGCTTTGACAGATCCTTTCAGAGTTTGGATTCTAGCACCCACATATGACCATCCTTTGGTGTGACAATTAGAGTGCCATCAAGCTTGCCAAAGACCCAGTTCAACATCAACACAACAAACACATCGAGCTACATATGCACTTCATCAGAAAGCTTATTCATGATCAAGTTATTGAAGTGCTCTTTTTCCCTACAGAAGATCAAGTTGCAGACATTTTTACAAAGTATCTTATAGAAGAGAAGTTTTCCAAACTTCGATCTATGTTAAGAGTTCAGGATGTTTTCATTAAGGAGGGATAGGCTCTAATGCCTCCTTCCTTCTCCTATTGTGTCACTATTGTAAATCCTTAAATCCTATCCCAAGTTGTTCTTAAGGGGGGGTGTTAGGATATTTAGACACTTAGGAGTTAGTAAGATCTACTTGGTCTATTGTGTCGTTAGGTAAAAGTGTGTTTTATAGTGTGTTTCTTTAGTATGCATTAGTATTCATTTTTAGTTAGGAAATCCGATGGTCAAGATATGTTCCTGACATAGAGTGATCTGACGGTTCATACTCTCCTTGATCTTAAGGGCCATTGATCTATGGCTTAACACCCGATTGGTCCATGATCTCTATTTAAAGAGCATGGAGGATCATTTTTCGATGATCGATTGTGAGAAAATCTCTTCTAAAATCTCTCTGTAATCTTTTTCTTTGCATTAATAAACTGCTCCAAGTGGTCGCATTGGCTGGGGCCGTGGATGTTTCCCCATAAGGGTTTTACCACGTGAAAACATCGGTGTGTTGATCTTTGATCTGGTTATGTGATTGGTTACTGAAGGTGTTCGCCCTTTGTTGGAATACCTGTGTTGTCGAACATATTAGTCAAAGGTCGATGGTTTTTTCAAGAAACTCTCTTTTTGGGGTTTGTTAAGAATTATTTTGGAGCTACTCGTAGTTGAGAAGTCCTTCTGGACCAGAGATAAGTGACATTTTTATCAAATGCATGTATGATTGGACATGGAGAAGAACTGTTTCCTATCTTGTCTCATGAATGGATGTTGTAACAAGTAAGATCTATTGAATCTATTGTTAATTTATCTAATGCAATGTTTTGTTTTTAGTTCCTTTCTTTATTGATGAAGATGAATCATTGTGTTGTTGTGTGATAGATGATCAGAGTAGGTGAATTATTTTACTTACCATTATTTATCGCATGTGTGTTTTCTTTCTGATAATTAAATATCTCAGACAATAATTGGATGCTCACACGGTTAACATATTAGTACTAGAAATGTGGCATAGAATCATCGTCTGCATGCTTGAGTAGCAGGTTATCCCAAGCTCAGCCTCTACTCCAATAGTTAAAACCTTTTTCCATTTTCTCATCAAGTTGGTTTATTTCGTCTTCAATATTATATCGGTCCCACCTAAGAGAAAATTACAAAAAGAGAAAGTCCAAACTAAAGGAGACGCCTTCACAAGAAAATGCAAAGCCCATCGATTAATTGGTTGGATCACAAGATCTAGAGAACCATTCCACTATTAAATGTTGCAGAGTCTAATTGGGCCTTGGTGGTGGGTTTGGTTCCTGCTGTTGAGTTTAAGGGATTTAGGACCCATCAACAAATCCAAATAAGGGTGTCAGAGAAGGGTTAGCTCCATAAAACAAATTATGGTAAAAATGATAGGTATCGCTAGAATCCGGGAAAATAGAGGAACCTAGTGGAATAGGTCCCCAAAATAAGTGTGCCAACGGGACCACTATACTCGTTTTTCTTTTTTTTTGTAACTCCTGCGGAGTTATACTCTGTCCTGAATAATACTGTAGTGACGAAATGCCCAAATGCTTAATAGGAATAAATGTGTAGTAACTTCACAACCAGAATGTAGAAGGCACAAATGCGCGACAATAGATCTTGTCTATTCATTTTTGTTTCTATTTCCATCCCCAGGGGTAAGATCTTTAGGGTTTCTACATCCAAGGGTTTTCCCTGTGCTATAGCTCTTTGATGTGGTCCAATAGTAGTACTTGGCCCAATATCTCATGGCACCAACTAAGGAGTCTAGACTATGACCTTAGATATACTACCCAACTACCCAAGTACTAGAGAGTATCTTATCAAGTGTTGTTCTCATTGGCAATATAGTAGTCAGGAGACCGATCAATATATCTATGGAGGGCTTTAGGAAATCTAGGACGATTTGTATACAGGTGTTGTTCGATGCACTACCACTTGAAGGGGTACCAACACAGGTTACGAGGGTGGAAAACAAATGTGCTCTTAAGTACCACTTGTATTTCTTGTGTGTATGACTCCCTGACCGCGTGTTTATGTGTGTAATGATAGATCTTTGTAGTTTTAAGATGTCAGAATACGTCTCTACCCTGAAAAAATTTAACCCACAATTTTATTCTGGGGAAGGTGCTATGATACCACTTGTAGTATTCCAGATATAAAATAGTATGCAAAACATAAATAAATAGCTAGAAATGGAAGAGAAACAATGATATAACCAGAACAATACCAGAATAATACCAAAATAACACCAAAAAGATAACTTTAATTACTGATAGCAACGTTCACTTGACTCTTTGAGGGGGAAACCTCCAACATAGTAGATCTCTATTACAATAATATCCAAGACAAGATTTCACATACCCTCTACTTATATTTATACTAAATCTATCTATTCAAAAGAACAATCTAGAGGAAGTTCCTTCTAGAAGTGGAAGCTTCTATTAGATCTTCTTACATTTGACTTATTCTTCCTTATTGCTAGGCCTTATCAATATTGGCCTTTATTACATGGAATTATATTATTCTACCTACGTGAGGGATTAGAGAGTTTAGTTCCCTAACAATTTGACTTGTCTACTTTCTTTCTAAGATCAACAACTTATGCTTCCAACTTATGGAATGATTCTTCTTTTTCATTTACTTTATTTTCTTAAATAGTTATTTTATTTGTTTAGCTTCTTCAAGTTAGGTTTTTAGATTGACATTGACTTCAAGGATTTTTCTAAGATCATCATCTACCTTCTTCTTTTCTTCTTCTGGACTAATTATTTCATTCTTTAGTCTTTTTATCTCTTCTTCTTTTTCTTCTAATTGGGTCCTTTGCTGGGTTATTTCAGTTCCTTCTTGTTTCTTTAGCATTTGTATTAGTGTCATGTTAAGTATTTGTTACTTTTCTAGGGCTTCCTTAGTGTCTTTTTCAAGATACTCAAAATAAATTGAACCATATCCAATTTCCATGCTCAATTCTTCGAAATCATTCATAATTGTGTCTTTAAGCTTCAACAAATATTCCTCTTCATATACAAGATAATTGTTATTTGATTATACACAATCTACCTCTAGATATTCTTCTTCACTTGTAGGAGAACATTCAATTTCATTGCATTATGGAGTATTGTAATAAAAATATTTTGGAGAGTCTTTACCTTCATTGATGAATGAGTCTTGATATGCGTTCTCTAGCTTCAGCCATAGGTCCTTGGAAGAGGTACATTTTCCTATGCTTTCTTTGACAAAACTTGAGAGTATATTCAACATGGTCTTGAATTCTATTGCGTTATTCTTCTTTGTTGATAATTTTGATTGATTCTTTGAGGGAACTGGTCCAACAACAACTGTATTCCAAACACATGTTTATTTTCCCTTCAAATATTATTTCATATCTATTCTCCATGCTGAGTAATATGACTCATCAAAGAGGGTAACTTCATATTCATGTTCATCCATTTGTGTGTCCATGGATCTCCTTGAAGCTTGTAAGTATTATGATGAAGGATTGCTCTGATACCAATTGTTGGACACATCGACCACACTGAGAGGGGTGGATGAATTGGTGTAGGGATATTTTTACACTTCTTACAAAACTTTAGTTAGCAATCACCATTCACAACATCATTACTCATTACTTCCATTCACACTTTTTTGCTTGCATGTAAACATATCTCAATGAAATATATTACCAATAAAGTACTATGCACCATCACAATAAAGAACACAGGGAACAATATATATATGTGTAAAATTTTGTCTTATGTGTTACAAGAGACTATAATCTTGAGGTTTTATCAACACCAACTAAAAAGAGAAAAAAATCCAAAAGATCACCAACTCTCATGCAAGATCCAACCTGCAATTACAAGACCAAGCTTCTAGACATGATAAATCTTTCAAAAGGTACGCGAGATGTCTTTACTACAACACATGTATGTACACAGTATGTCTATACTGCAACACGTGTATGTATGCGACCTCTTCTAATGTTAACCTATGAACATCTTTATAAAACTAGGGCATCCTTTCTTAAGCACTTCTGAAACTTTCCTTCCTATGTCACATCCAACAGTAACATGTAATTGCATCCAAATTATCACTGTAACTAATTTGTGCCATCACCAATGACAAAAAAATCTATACCATCCAAGAACCTATGCATTATCCTCATGCATACACCAACACACAACATAGAAATCCCTCAGCCACATTAGAACATAACCACTCAACCAACGAGCCAACATCTATCATATCCAAACATCATAACATCCATACAAAGAATTCTTGAAGAATTCACCATACCCTGAGAAAATCTAAACATCAAGACAATATGTACCCATACCAAAACCTTTGTAGTATACTTGAACCTGTAGAATGCTTATTTGGAACTTGCTTCAGACTTTAGGGACCTGGCACTAGCATCTACTCAATCTTTTCTTGTCCTTTTCAAGTATATGTTCCATTTCCTTCTTCAAACTGTGTATGTTTGTTCCCTGGACCACTACAGCTCACGTACATATTCATAAAATAAGGGTTTTCTCATCCTCTGAAACCTTTGTCGTTAAACTTCCTTTCTACCTTATACTTGCGGAACTTTTGATGCATCCATGAGTGCCTGCAATGAACCTTTAACCAAAAAATAGATCTTAAATATGCTCAAAATGATTCACAACATAAGATACCCTTTCTCTCTTATTTATACTTCTCCAAGTAGCTTCCTCTAGGGGTTATCCTCTAATCAACTTTAACCAACTTCCTTCTTTTAGGGATAACACATTTCTAATCACTTTGTCCACTTACAACCACATTTCCACAAATAGTAAAATCTCCTCTTCTAGTTGTAACTAATTTATTTTTAATTGTTTTTGTGTTGCAACCATTTAATCTATGACCAAGTACTTTGACTGGTCAACTTCTCCTAGGATCTTCTAGAATAATTTGACTTCTTTGGACTTCTATGAGCTTCTAGACAACACATGAGGGTTCTCCAACTTCACATGGCCATAACTCTCTAACCGTGAGGAGTTATGTGACATTCCACATATCCTCAGAAATGGAACGACGAGAACTATTCATCTAGAATAGTATCACTAAAAAATTCATTGATATGAATAACATTATTCCTCAAATAAACTTGGGTTCCCTAACCACACCACTAGGACTTCTCAACCACCTAACCGTTTTTACTTCACAAAGAATCTTCCCATGAGTGATTTCACCATAATGGGAACACTTTGGAGTTCATCCATTTAGTACTTCTTACATAAGAGCATCCTTATTGACTACCTTGAACATGACATCAATGATATAATGATACAACAATTATCATCATTTACATCAAAGACAACACATCAATCCATCTTCACAATAATCCATCTATGACATCATACATTAATAACACAATCCATCTACACATCAATGATAAAAAATCACTGTGAGACCACTTGACATAAACCTTTTGACATTAATGACAACATAGTACAACATGATTTTTGCAGCACATTTCAAGGGAATCATACAAAGGTTTCCATAACCTTTGCAAATAATTTTGATGTGTTCCAGACCCATATTGGAGACCTTACCATTCAAGTTTCAAAGCATTCAATTTCCTCCGCTTTCAAATTACCTGTTAGTGGAGAGAGGTGGTGCAAAACGAAAGAGGTCCCAACATACCTCTGCAATCTGTTCTTCATTGTAGATCATCAATATATGGAATGGATAAAGGGGATTCCAAATACATGGTTGAAGGAAGAGTGGAATAATACTTTACCAGTGGTTCAAAAATACAAAACATGTGAAGGTAGTTTTTCTATTGTTCATCGTTATCTTATGAGATTCCTCTTACATTTAAATGAAAGTATAAGAACGAACTTACCTTACTATTTATTGAAAATTTTAACTAAGATGGAAAATAAAGTACAAATCCATCTAAAAAATGCTCCATACAGTCTTTTCCATCAAGGAATTATCAAGGTTCTTATCATACAAGAGTTAGAAAAAACTCAGACCTCTTGGGAATTTTTTTTTGTCTTCATTAGGGTTTGAGGAACATGAAAATTAATATCATAAAACAACTCATGTAAAGAATACTATAGTTTTAAAAGAATTCAACAACTCATCAAAAAGTCCTCAGAAGACACAAGTGAAGGGTCCATCAAATACAAGGGAAACTAGGTCAAGAAATAAGAAACTAATCTTTCATGAGGAAGACATCCTAAAACAGAGACCAATGTATATTGTAGAAAAAAAGAGTCCTCTAGAGTATAAAAATGTCAACACCAGGAAAAGAACCAGAAGAGTTGCAAAAGAACTAAATTTTCCTCCCCAAAGAGATATAATTGAGCCTATGGAGGAAATTTCGGTCATGGAAGTTGAAGAAACTTCAGACACAAATAGAAAAAGGAGAAATTACAAAGGAGGTCAATAGAACGATAAAGGAAAAGAACCAATGGGAAAATCAAGAAGACTCAAAACTCAACCTACGAATAAATTTAGGCTGAACAAAAAGGCCTTATTTGATCCTTCTTTGAAGACATGAAAACTAATTGTTATTGAGGATGATATCTTTGAAGGTACTCCAGGTCATAGAAGTAGGGATGAAACAACAACGAGGACACTTATAGATATTCTCATCAAGAAAACTATAAAAATACCAAGGGTGAATTTTGTAGTTAAAAGTCCAAAGAAAGAATTTAAAGCAAACCAAAAACAGAGTGTTAGCCCTGTGATGCCAAATATACCAAATATGAATCTTGATAAGGAAGTATCTTCTCCACATGTACTAACAGAAGAATAATCTATTGAGATACCATCTATACATATTGATATGATGGAGAATATTCCCAGTAGGCATAAGATTTCCATTGATATAAACAAATCATCTTCTAATGAATATCCATAGGAAGACAAGGTTGAAACAAGGGAAACTTTGAAATGGAAACAACTTGTTAAGAAAAGAAAATTCAAAAGGCATATTAAGAAACATAATAAGAATCTTATAAAGAAAAACTCTAGGATACAAAAGGAAATGACTAAGCTAGTGGAAAAAAGCATTCTTCACATCCATATGGTGTACTTCCCACTTTCTAGTTGCTACAATAGCTAGAGCTAACCGAATGGAATCAATCTTGGAAACTGGTTTAAAAGTATCCTCATATTCAGTGACTTGTACCTATGAGAAACCTTTAGCCACTAACTAGGCCTATTATGTTTTATTGTATCCATCAACAACCCTCTTTGTATTGAAAATCCACTTACATCTAACAAGATTCTTGTTGGAAGGTAGAGGAACCAACTCCCACGTGTTGTTATCTATCAGGGAATTGTACTCCTCTTTCATAGATTCCTCCCAATAGCATAGATGATTTTAGGGGCTAAATTTTGCAAATGGGCTAATTTTGAATGGTTTTTCCCAAAAAAAGATCTGCCAATTTCCATTTTTTCTAAAAATGGTTCGCCCAAATTCCATAGAACAAAATGATTTTACCTTAAAAATCGCCAAAATTTTATAGAAACTATATAAAATCCTTAGAAATTTGAATATTTTTACAAATCTATCGCCAAACATTTTAAATTTTCCACATTAAGGACTAGTAAGATTAGCCCAACTTTCTACATTTTAATATAAATTTCCATCCTTAAAATCATCCCTGGCCAATAGGGGTTTCCTTTAGCCTTTGCATTATACCGGGGATATGATCTAAGTAATGTATAACAATAAATAGGAAGCAATGGATCCATTGGCATAGAAGTGATCATACGAGGGTCCTCTTACAATTTCCAACAAAAGGTACTGAAGTAGTCTAGAGCGTTGGCATTTTCATATTCCCAGGAGGGAATAAGTATCACCCGAAGTGAAACCAAGACGAGAATGAGAGGGAAGGGTAAGGATAATACTTAGACAAATATATGAAGTATCAGGAGTGATATTAGTATTTCTCAAGCTAGATTAAACTTGTAGCAGATATGAATGTTTCCTAACCAAGAATGGAGAAAAAAGAGTTGTCGGGATATTCATAATCAGGATATAACCAATTAATCGTATCATATATAAATATAATTGACTATTCAATACATTCATTAGACTAAATAAACAAGTCATATTCAAGAAAATTTGGGTCTCCCACTATATTATCATATAACATGTTTCCTCTCAAAATACAAGATCATATTGAGTTACAGATACAAATTGGTCATGCTAAAGGTAATAGAAAATGCTTTGTACTACTGAGAGATAAGTTTATCTCAACACCTTTCTCTTTCAACGCTACAACACAACATGACTCCATTACATTCTCATTCTAGGTTCGAACTCAGAATCTAGAAATTTAGCTAAACTAACAATATGGACTATAACAATAGTGACTCTAGAAACAAAAACATTCCCAGCCCAACCCCTTTACAAGCATATGGATCCCCTATATATATAATATGATCAAGGTTTGTTGGTTGAGAGCCCGAGAGTTATCCCTTCTTCTTGATCTTGTTGCAACTTCTTTCTTCAAAATTGATGTTGCACTGTCCTTCCAACCAATTTGTGTTTCTTCCCTTTAGTCCGCTATCCAACTCCTAAGTAGCTTGCACAACTTTTTTTCACCAAAATGAAGCTAAAATATAACTTGCGCAACATTTATTCATCAAAATGAAGGGTCCAAAAGGCTCTGACCACAATCCTTGACTCACTCTCAGTCAAGTCTTTAGGTTTTTCATGGACTCTGGGTTGGCTTTTTGTTCTTCCTTTACTTTTGGTTCCAGGTTGCTTCCATTTCCATATTGGATTGTTTATGCTTTATCTTCTTCAAACGAAAGGCCCAACTCAGGTAATAGTTCTAAGGTTCTTTTCCTAACTCCTTGGAATTTTTCCACTTTTTCCTGCCACTTTCTAGAAAGTAGTGAAGCTTCAGCAACAAACTGCTCAATGGAATCTGTAATGCATTATTTTGGTTTGGACGCAACTAGAGAGTTCCATTTTGAATCAACTATGGCATTCACTTGATGGATCTGTAGGTAAGATATCTCGACTAGAGGTTGAAACTCTCTTAGTTATTTATTAGCCATTGTTTGAGCTTCAAATAGTGCTTTCAAATCATTGTCATTTGCTGGATCTTGTCAAATTTTTCTTGTTGTTCCAACAGATCCATGGTTTTGGTTCCTTCTTCTTTGAGAAATTGTATCTACATTTGCAGGTTTTCCAATGTTTGGTTGTTCCTCGAAATTATTCCCATCAAATTACTAACCTCTTTGAAAATGGTTGTGCACTCTGCAGTCCTTTTATGCAAGGTTACTCGTGCATTGTTTCCTTCCAAAACCACTTTTTTCAGTTGCTCTTGTAGATTACTGGGTTGTAGTTCATCTTCTCACTTACTTTCCCACAACTTCACTTAGAGATATTCTACTCATTATACTAGCTCATACTAGGCTACCTGAATTAATTTGATCTGCTTTGCAAGCTCACTTGTTGCGCTAGATTCTGGAAGTTGAGGCGTTGTCTTTCTGATCATTGTCCAATCCTGTGTTAAATTTTCCTTCGCCTTCTCAACTTTATGCTCTACCTGAATGTTTAATTATTCCTCTTTCATTCTTCGTGTCTTCCCTAGTATTCCTTCTTGCTTCCATAAGTCGGCTTCTCATTCGGTTTGATGGATCCTCTGCTCCAATTGCTCATTTGAGGTTATTATTATGCTCACTAGCTGCGTTATCGACAACTGAGTGAGGTCTCCAGATGAAGTACTGGAATCCATGGGTAATCAAAATTCTAGTGGAAGTCCACTAGTTATCAAATGTTCAGAGGGTGTGTCCACCTCATCTTCCCCTGGGTATGGACCTTGCATTTGATGTGAAATTCTACTATTGAGAGCCATTGGAAGTAGAGGGAGAGCCGTTGTCTTTTCCAGGAACAATTGCAATAGTTTTGTGCATTCTTGTGGATTCTGGAATATTGGATCCATTTGTTCTTTCAGGGATTTTGCGCTATGCCCTAATGTTGTGTGGGGTTCTGTCTGAACAGGTTGTGCTCCTGTTTTTATAAAAAAAGGATTGTGGAGCAATAAGATAAAACAAATTCAGAAATAAAACATAGAAGATACAAAATACAATAGGGACACAGATATAGATGGTTCACCTAGTGTGTGAAACATACACCATATAAATTTCTAGGTCCTTCCTTTATTATTATCTAACAAATAAAGGGATACAACCTACAACACACCTGCTATAACTTCCTTTTCTTTCTCTCACAGTATACTCTGTCATAATACAATATTCATAATGATTCATATCCACAATACATTTACCTCGTAAAAGAGGGTTTCCTTCTAGGGAAACAAACCCTAACATAACTTCTACCATCAGATCTGCGACCTTATAATGAATGGTCCATATTAACAATGAAATTACAATATACATTTACAAGGAAATTTTTCCTTCAGGGGCTTCACCCCCGAACCCCATATAGGGGATAACTCCCCCGCATGGAGGAGTGTACATTCTTTCAGGTTGTAAATTCTTCATGGGGTTTAAACATGACTAAAAACAAAGGCCTTTGAATCAGGAAGACAATCAAGCTCCACAACCAACAATCTCCCATTTGGAGACTGATCTCAACAACTCCACCATTGTTGTATCTATTGGACTATGAACCTTCTTGGAATTGGAAAATTTCTCATCTTCACCTCCATGCTTGAATACCAAATGAAACCAAGCAAGAACTTAGTTTCTCCCTGGTTACTCCCTTAGTTAACATGTGTGTGGGATTCTGGCTAGTGTGTATATTTTCCAACATCAAATGTCCATCTTCCAAGACGGATCGTATGAAATGGTATTGAGATGTATATGCTTATTATTTGAATGGAATGTTGACTTCTTTGCAAGATGAATGAAACTCTCACTATCACAATACAAATTTCTATTATCCTACTTCTTTTCCAATTCCTCCATAAATCTATGTAACCAAATCATCTCTTTACTAGCCTCTGTAGAAGAAACATACTTTTCCTCTGTTGTTGAATGTGAAACAACCTTTTTTAGTTTCGAAATCCAACTTATTGTTGTTCCACCTATGGTAAAAACACACCCTGTGGTGCTCCTCCTACTATCTTTATCACCTTCCATATTTGAATCAACATATCCCTATAGCACAATGTGTGAACCTCAAAAACATAATGCATGACTACCAGTACCTCTCAAACACTTGAGAATCCACTTTACTTCCTCCCAATGTCTTTTACCTGGATTGTTCGTATACCTCACAAATCCCACTGCATGTGCAATATATGGTCTTGTGAAAACCATCGCATACATCAAGCTACAAAATTCTAATGGATAAGGGACCCTAGACATGTAGTCTATCTCCTCATGCATCTTGGGACACATTTCCTTAGTTAATTTGAAATGGATGGCCAAAGGTGTACTAACGAACTTTTCATTTTTAATTATAAACCTCTCCAACACCTTTTCTATGTACTCACCCCAAGACAATGTCAATTTGCAATTTTTCATGTCTCTTGTTATTCTCATACCAAGGATTTTCTTTGCAGCACCCAAATCCTTCATTGCAAATGAATTAGATATTTTCTTCTTGAGCACGTTTATATCCTGCATATTATACCCTGCAACAATCATGTCATCTACATACAATAGAAAGATAATATAGCTTCCATTTTCTAGCCTTTTAAAATAAACAAAGTGATTAGAATAAAATCTACCATAACCTTGTCCTTTCATAAACCTGTCAAAATTCAAATACAACTTCCTTGGAGCTTGTTTTAGGACATACAAGATATTCTTCAACCTACATACCAAATTTTACTTCCCTTTCACCTCATACCCCTGTGGTTGCTTCATATAAATCTCTTTCTCCAAATCCCCATGGATAATTGTTTTTTTACATCTAACTGTTCAAGACGCAAATCGTCTATTGCAAGAAGACTTAAAATAGTCCTAATTGAAGCCATTTCAACAACATGATAAAATATTTCATCAAAATCTATACCTTTCTTTTGTGCAAACCCCTTTACAAAAGGTCTAGCCTTGTACCACTTTTTTCCTCCATCTTCTTCCTTAAACTTGTAAACCCATTTATTCTGCAATTCTCTTTTTCCTGCAGGCAATTGAACCAAGTCCCAAGTCTGGTTATCTACCAAGGAATCCATTTCCTCTTTCATCCCTTTCTCCCATTTCTTTTTAGTGTCTACCTACATTGTCTCTTCATAACATTCTAGATCACCAGAATCAGTCAACAATAAATAATTCAATGAAGGAGAGTATCGTTTAGGGGGTCTAATTAACTTGGTAGATATTCTAACAATAGTTGCAGGAGTTTGAGATACTTGTTGATCCTTTTTTTGTACATTATGATTTTTTGGTACCTTTGGAATTTATTTTTCAGTGATCTCATCAAGCACTATGTATTCTGGTTTTTCTTTTTCCTAAATCTTTCCCTACAAATGATCTTTGTACATGACCTTCTCATTGAATATGACATCTCTACTCCTAATGATTTTTTTATTTTCATAATCCTATAAGCAGTAACCAAAATTATTAACACCATATCCAATAAAGGTACACTTCTTGGATTTTTCCTCAAAATTTGTTCTATTTTCTTTATCAATATGGACAAATGATTCACACCTAAAATTATTCAAAAAAGAATAGTTTACCTTTATACCTGTCCATGCCTCCTCTAGAATTTTACCATCCAAAGAGTTTGAAGATCCTATGTTTATTAAGTAAACAAAAATATCTGCAGCATATGCACATAATTGTATGAGGAAGCCATCATGCAATATCATACTCCTTGCATGCTCCATGATTGTCCTGTTCATCCTTTCTGACACACCATTTTATTGTGGTGTTTCTGGAATTGTCTTCTCTCTACGAATCCCATGGTATGAACAATAATAATCAAACTCCCTTATGGAATATTCACCTCGATTGTCTGATCTGAGACACTTCAACCTTTTTCCTGTCTCATTCTCAACCAAAGATTTCCATTTCTTAAAAGTATCAAAAAAATCATATTTCTGTTGAATGCAATAAACCCATGTTTTTCTAGTTGCGTCATCAATAAAAGTAACATAATAAAGATATCCACCAAGAAATGATACATGTGCTGGTCCCCATACATCTGTATGCACAATATCTAATCTTTCACTCTTCTTTTATTTTCCAACTCTGAGAAATCTGACTGTCTTTTGTTTTCCATAAACACAATGCTCCCATAAATCCAAATCAATTTGTTTAAGATCTAGAAACAAATTTATTTTGTGAAGTATTTGCATCCCCTTCTAACTCATGAATCCAAGCCTATGATGCCACAGTGTTGTATCCAATCTTGTAAAAGATAAAGAGATAAAAGATCCAGTATTATCAGTACATAAATACAATGTACCTACCTTCTCTCCTTTTGCTATCACCAATGACACTTTGGTCACCTTCCACACCTTATCCGTAAATATGGATATAAAAACTTCACTTTCCAACTACCCTGTTGAAATTAGATTTTTCCTTAGATCCGAAACATGTATTATGTCTTTCAACAACCATTGGTTTCCCTTGCTTTTCTTTATTTTTACCTTTCCCATTCCAACAATTTTGCATGGTGCATCATCACCCAAATGAACCTATCCAAAATCACCTTGAACATAATCTAGAAAATGTTTCCTATGGTGTGTGCCATGAAATGAATACCCTAGATATACTACCCAAGACTCAGAAATATTATCTATAGAAAGAATCAAAGCATCTTGTAACACATCACCTGTTACATTTTCTTCCTAATTTTTCTCCTGATTTCCATCTCTTTGTTTCTTTGGAGCTCTGCAGTCTCTCTTTATATGTCCTTTCATCCCACAATTCCAACACTCTATATTTCCAAATCTTTATTTGGATATGCCCTTCCTAGAATTCTCGTGGTTCCCTGAGCCCTTTCCTCTCTCCTTTTGTCTTCCCCTATTCTCCATGTTTAACGAATTACCTAATGTCTCACCTGTGCTTTTCCGTCGCATTTCCTCGTTAAGGATAACACCAACAACATCATCAAATTTTAAAGTGTTTGAACCAGAGACAGAGTTACTTACAACTATTTCCAAGCCATTCCATATTTCTAGAAATGAGCACAAGATTAGAAGATCCATGACCTCATCATCAAAGTCCACTTTTACAAAAATTAGTTGATTAGTAACTGTATTAAATTCATTTAAATGATCTGAAACAAACCCACCTTCTGACATATTAATATTAAATGATATCTTCATTAGAAATACCTTATTGGATGTTGAGGGTTTTTCATACATTTTAGCCAATGCATCCATCACTTCCTTCGTTGTATTTTATTTTGAAATATTGAAATCCACCGACATTTCCAGGCTCATGTGTATCTTTCCTAGTGCCTTTATGTCAAGAACCTCCCATTCTTCATCCTCCATGGTCGTTGGATTCTTTGATATTCCACCCAATGGTAGGAATAGATCCTTCTGATATAAATATTATTCCATCTTCATATTCCATAACTGGTATTTTTTGCTGTTAAATTTCTCGACCCTAAACTTTCAATCTTTTTCCATTGCTCCCACTCAAACAAGGAACCCTCTTTTCCTGCAAGTTACCTTTTTCTCTGATACCAGTTGTTAGAAAATCAAGATCGTGGATCAATAAAATAAAACAAATGCATAAATAAAACCCAAAAGATAGATAATATAATAGAGACACGGATATACATGGTTCACCCAGTGTGGGATACGTCCACCAGATATGTTGCCAAGTCCTTCCTTTATTACTATCTAGCAAATGAAGGGATACAACCTACAACACACCCATTGTAACTTCTTGTTCTTTCTCTCATAGTATCCTCTCTCAGAATACAATATTCTCAATGATGCATAGCTGCAATAAATCTCCCTCATAAAATAGGGTTTCCTTCTAGGGAAAAAAACCCTAACATAACTTCTACCGCCAAATCTGCAACCTTATAATGAACAGTCTAGATTTACAATGAAATTACAATATAAATTTACAAGGAATTTTTTCCTTCGGGGGATTTTCCCCCGAACCTCCATCATAGAACAATGTCCCTCGAACCCCCGCTAGGGGCTTTCTTGCCCCTGAACCCTGTAGAGGGGCTAACCCCCCTCTACACTCCCCCACATGGAGGAGTGTAAATTATTCCGGTGTGTAAAGTCTTCATGGGGTATAAACAGGGCTGAAAACAAATATTTATGAATCAGGAAGATAGTCAAACTCCATAACCAACACCTGCCTCTGTATGTAATGAAAATTTTGGATTCTCACTTCTGATGATGGGAATCTCAACATTGACTGTTGAGAGAGGAATTTGGGTGCCTGGAACTTGTGATTCTGGGGTGAATGATGGAATTTCTTGTTGTTGACTCTCTTTTGAAGGTAGAGTGACCAAAATGGGTACCAACGGAGTGGCTGGTTAGCTCAAGGCTTCGATGCTCAGGGTAATGGGTTCTTCTACATTCTTAGAAGGTTTGGGGTTATCTAGTTGGATTGGTTCGAGGTATGTGGGTCAAGATTGAACAATGGTCTCTTGTGGTGGCGATGGGGCTTGTGGTGGTGATGGGTATTGATAAGTAATGATGGTTGATAATGCACTGGCATCAGGCTCAGGATCATCTATGATGTTGATCATAGCCTGGGCAGCTCGAGTGACTTATATGGTATGATGTACAGCTGAGGATATTGGCTATGGATTTATCACTTTGGTCGGGGAAACCCCGATTTGAGGTTTTGTTACTGAGACATATCCTATAAATGGAGTGGAAAGGATTTCATTCACATCCTTACCTAATAAAAAAACATGTTCTAGGAGCTGCGGAAACACCGACAATGTCCTCTTCTTCCACTCCAGGGGTTCCTCATCCTCTTCTTCTTATGATTCCATTGTCATTTGGACCTTATTCTTCTTTATTGTTGGGTCGAAACTTGGCCCTACTCCTTCTTCATGCCCCATTTTCTTCAGGAGCTCTCATGGCAAGAGGTAATGCATACCAGACTTGCATGGGTTGTGCTTAACACCGAGTCATGACATGACTTTCTCGTCGAAGGATTCTTTGTCCATATAGAATGGTAATGACCTCATGTGGAAGTCCTCAGGATTCTCATGCCTAAAACAAACAAAATTATAGTGGTTATTTAGCCCAAATGCGATGTTCCGGGTGTTGAGATTCAACAGTTCATGTGGTATGTTGATCCAGATTATTTTGAGAATGACATGAAAACATAAATATAACCGAGATATAACAATGAAATACACAAAAATATAGAAGAGAACACATAAATACAGTGAAACCCAACTTCTATTACTGAATAAAATAGAAAAATATTGTAGAACACAAACTGGAAAAATGGGGTAGACTATCTCTGAAAAGAAGGAGATGTTGGCTACGCTTCATTCGCAACAAGATTTACATCACACTCCATTGCCTTATTAAAGGTCCTCCTTCACCTCAATTATATATGAGAGAGTGAGAGAGAACAATTCCCATGATGCATGTGGGATAAATTGGACTAAGTTTATAAAATGCCATAGGCATGTAAAACACTAGGACTTCCTGGGACGTCACCCATCCCAGTACTACTCTAGCCTGAGTGCACTTAACTATGGATTTCTAATGGGATATTGTGAATTAACACTATGTTGTAGGCATGTACATACGACCACTAGGAAATTACTACATGATGTCTATGATTAACAAATGAGGATGACACTACATTAAATTCCCCATGAAAAGGGTGAATATCATGGTTTATCATAACCACGGGCTCAAAATGGTGATTTAGTAGAAAAGGTGGATGGCCCTCGAGATCCATATGGATCATTCCTCCCCCTTTAGGAATCAATGGTCCCCATTGTGTCAAGTTCCCTTGGGAGACAGGGATACTTCTACTAGATTTGAAGCTTTGTGCGTTGCTTTCCTTGTTCAAGAAGTTGTCATGCTTAGCTTGTTGAGGGTTGCCATGAACCTATTGTTGGAGGGGTTGGATCCATTTAACCAATCTAGTTGCATGATCTACCTGAGTGTGGGAGGAGTTCGTCGATGAAGATGTAGAATAAAGAGTATAAAGGGTTCTTTTATAACCTTGCTTGATTGGGCATTGTGGAGGCACCCCAGTAGATGCAGCAAGAACATCTTTGCACTCTTCTACAATCTTGTTGATCTACATATGCTGGATATAAAGGTATTGGGATGAGGCTGCAATGGTTGCGATGTCCTTTTTTTCACCTTGTGATAGGATTTTGAAGAGGCTAAACTTTGCAGTATGAGATATTAATTTATGGCATTTTTTTGGTGGGGCAATAGTCAGAACTACCTCTAGTATCTTTTATAGCGGACCCCCCAGACTAATAATGATTCTACAAGGTCGAGACTGATAGACAAAATGATGCCTCCACATATATGGTTGGCCTAATAAAACATCGCATAATTATAGTGGGGTAACATCACACATTACCTCATCCTTGAAGGGCTTGATGTCGTAGGACATGCGACACTACTGGGTGACACAAATATCTTGACCCTAGTGAAGCCATGCGATGTTGTATGGATGCGGGTGTGGATTTTGTTTCAAATCCAACTGCTTGACAACCTCTGTTGAGATGATGTTATTTTGGCTTCTTCTATCAACAATAAAATGAAATGGGGTCCCCTTCACCCACATCTTTGAATGGAAGAGTTGCTCCCCCTCCTCAGGATCCTCTTCTAGTTGGATTGTTGCAATTGCTACAGTAGCAATGGGTTCTACATCAATGATCTGTCTTCTTTTATTATTTTTTTAATTAGGGTCCAAGTCGGGTTTCGTCTCTTTGTCTTTGATCTTGGCCACCAATGTGTCTATTGAGTCACATTCATTAGTGTTGTTCCAAGGGATTTTGTGGAACTCACACCACTTTCCAATGTCCTTCTTAGACTTCCCATTACCCTTCTTTTTCTACATCTGGGGTTGGCTCTCTTGAGTTTGTCATTCCTTGATCTATCCTTCATTATGTGAGTTATATTTTCCTTTTAGATTCCTCTCCCACTTACTTTGTTTCTTTAATTTCTTCTCAATTTTGAATGCATATCGATAAAAATCTCCTAGTGAGGAGATGTCCAAGAAATCCATATGTGTTTGGATGTACCTATGTAGAACACTGCGGTACTTCAAAACCAAGTGTTTCTTAGATACTTTGATACCTATATTTGAGAAAAAGGTATGAAATATGTTGGTGTACTCCAACACCATCTGGTCTCTTTTCCGACGTAGAGTTGCCCATCTCATGTATTGGTCATCATAGTTTTCAACAGGGTAGAACTCCTCCTTTATCTCATTTACAAAGGCCTTCCAATTGGGTTCTCTCCCAAATAGTGTAGATTCATCCGCGATGTACCTCTCCCAGTAACCTTCCCACCAAGATCTAACATGGGGAAGATCTTTAAGGAGCACGAAGGTGATCTTTTCACTGTTGGAAATTTTTTGGATAGAGTAATAACCTTCTAGAAGATTCAACCATTTTTCTAGAACATATGCATCTATCTAGCCTTCAAATAAGGGGATATTAAATTCACTTGTACATTGAAGGGTGTCACACTTGAGAAATGGGTTCTTGTCAAAGATGACTCAGTCATTGCCATCGGTAGTATTTGAAGGATCTGAGAAACAATTTCCATTATCTCGTTCCTCTGCCACAAGAGATCTTCCTTGAGAAACATATTTAAAGGATCTCTTACTTTTTCATCTCTCCTTTCTTCCGCCATGGGAGATTTATTGGGCTAGTGATAGAGGTTTTACTCAAGTGAAACTAGCTCGAGACCCAATTCTCTATACACTGACCTTGTCGGGGATCTCCTTTAAGAAATAACAAGGAGAAGATTGCTTTGACACCATTGATCTGGATTATTTTGAGAATGACATGAAGAAAAAAATATAACCCAGATATAACAATGAAATACACAAAAATATAGAAGAGAATGAAAAAATACTCTGAAACCCAACTCCTATTACTAAATAAGATAGAAAAATATTCTAGAACACAAATTGGAAAAATAGGGTAGCCTATCTCTGAAAGGAAAGAGATGTTGGTTATTCTTCACTCGCAACAAGATTTACATCACACGACATTGCCTACTTAAAGGTCCTCCTTCACCTCAATTATATATGAGAGTGAGAAGAGAACAATTCCCATGATGCATGTGAGATAAATTGTACTAAGTTTATAAAATTCCATAGGCATGTAAAACACTAGGACTTCCCTTGAGGTCACCTATCCCAGTACTACTATATCCAAAGTGAGCTTAACTGTGGAGTTCTAATGGGATCTGGTGCATTAACACTATCTTGTAGGCATGTACATATGACCACTAGGAAATCATTACATGATGTATATGATTAACAAATGAAGATGACTTTACATTCCATTCCCCATAAAAAGGGTGAATATCATGGTTTATCATAACCACAGGATCACAATGGCGATTGAGTGAAAAAGGTGGATGGCCTTTGAGATCCATCTGGATCATATGCATAAACACTGAGTTGCATGGATGAGTTGTTTGTACCACTTCAAGAACGCTGCATTGTTGAACTCCATATTCTCTGAATCCAAGCTTGAGTGCCACATATTGAACATCTTGGCTAGGCGACCCTTATTTGCATGTGACATTTTTCTTCTTGAGGGTGATAATTCTGTTGTAGTCTAGTTGGTTAAGATACTCGACTCTCACCCAAGAGGCCTGAGTTCAAGTCCCAGAAATGGAACCATTTTTTTGGCGTAGAAGTGATCAAACTAGGGTCCTCTTGAAGTTTCCAACAAAAGGTACCGAAGTAGTCTAGAGCGCTGCCATTTTCATCTTCTCGGGAGGGAAGAATTTTCACCCAAAGTGAAACCAAGACGATAAAGAGAGGGAAGGGTAAGGAGAATACTTACACAAATTTGTGAAGTATCAGGAGTCATATCAATCTTGTGTAAGGTAGATTAAACCTGTAGCATATCTGAACGTTTCCTAACCGAGAATGAAGAAAATAGAGTTGCGAGGATATTCATAAGAAAGATATAACCAATTAAGCGTATCATACATAAATATAACACACCATTCAATAGATTCAGAAGACTAAATAAACAAGTTATCTTCAAGAAAATTTGGGTCTCCCAGTATATTATCATATAACATGTTTCTTCTCAGAATACAAGATCAGATTGAGTTACATATACAAATTGGTCATGCCAAAGCTAATAGAAAATTCTATGTACTACTGAGAGACAAGGTTATCTCATCACCTTTCTCTTTCAACGCTACAACATGACATGAATCGATTACATTCTCGGTCTGGGTCCAAACTCTTTATGCATAACTTTATCTAAACTAACAATATGGATGATAACAACATTGACCCTAACAAAAACAACAATCCCAACCCAACCCATTTACAATCATATGGGTCCCCTATATATATAATTTGATCTAGGTTTTTTGGTTTAGAGCCCGAGATTTCTCCCTTCTTCTTGATCTTCTTTCAACTTCTTTCTTCAAAATTGATGTTGCACTATCCTTCCAATTGCTTTCTATTTATTATGTTTATTCCATTATCCATCTCCTAAGAATCTTGCGCAACTTATGTTCACCAAAATTAAGATGCAATATAACTTGTGCAACTTCTATTCATCAAAACGAAGGGCCCAACAGGATCCATGGTATTAAAATGTTGTGGAGGATCCACAAAATGAGATATGGTTCTCTGTGGGTCGGCAGGATCAACCACTAGATCACATGTTTCTTGAAGACTTTATTTCTCCCATTTTTTTCAATGCTCTAGACCTACAACTTCTTATTGTTGATCATAAATATCATATATATAAGATTCAAATATTTGATAGGAAGAAGTCTCACGAAGTTATTCAACTAGTGGCAGTGGAGAGGGAGACATGGACTGCTCTGGAAATACTTGTGAAGGACCCTCTTCAAACTTAACAGTCCTTTGAATGAATAATGTATCTGAAGTAATATACAATAATATGAATCCCTTCACTCCCTCTATATATCCAACAAAAATACACTCCTTACTTTGATATTATATAGCTTTCCTCCTATCGAAAGGGATCCTAGCTCATGGACGGGAACCAAAAATTATCAGGTGAGTGACTTATTGTTTCTTCCCATTCTAAGCCTCATATGGAGTGAATCCATTGATTGATTTATGAGGAACTCTATTCTTAATGTAGGCTACACAAGTGATAGCTTCATTCCATAACTTTAGAGCTAGTTCTGTAGCCTACAACATACAATTGGCCATCTCTTTCAATGTCTTGTTCTTTCTCTTTGGTGCTCCATTCTAGTGTGGACTATGCAGAATGATGTGCTGTAAATATATACCTAATTCTGAAAAAATATGCTCAGCATACTTATTCACATAATATCCTCCATTATCTTTACAAATATTATTAATCCTCTTCCTTGTTTGTTTCTCAACTAGATGCTTGAAATCTTTAAGAAACTCAAAGTAGACCCATGTATATCTCAAAAAATGATCAACGAAATTAAGAACCTACTTAGTTTTACTTATCGATGGGTGTGGGAAAGGACCTGTAATGTCATTGTGAACCAAATCTATAAGTGATGATTCCCTCCATGCTTTACCTCTGTTGACCTTCTCCTCGAGATTTTTTCCTAGTATGCAGCCCTCGGAATATCGATCTCTTGTACTGAATGTGGGGTAATCCATCTACCATTCCACCCTTACTAAGATGATCTAAATATTTAAAATTCAGATGCCCAAACCACTCATGACACAACCTAGACTCTTCATGAGCATGTGTTAGAAGAGATAGACAATCATATTTATGAGTGAAGTGAGAGAAGGTGTACAACCTGGAATGGTGATTAACCTCACCAACGACAATTTTTGAACCATCTAACAAATCAGAAATAATAACTGAGTTAGAAGTGAACTCCATATTATTCCCTATACCTAAATGAGTGATTTGATAGATGGAGAGAATATTCACTGAAATATTTGGACATGAAGTACATCCTAAAAGCATCCATGGTCTATATCAACTCTACCCCTACCAGACACCTTAGTAGGGGAATCATCTCCCATGAATATTGGTGGTTTGGAACAAGTATCAAAGTATCATATAAGTCTATCTGATGAGGACATGTGATGGGTATCCCCTAGATCAAGAGCCTGAGCATTGTGAGAAGATGAAATAGAAAGTAATGCATGACCAATACCTCTTTATGATGATCTGTTTCTCCTTGAATTATCTATAATACAATCCTCGAGGTGATGTTTCTCAAGTGTTTTTTCTATGATATTTATGATCATTTTCATGCAATAACTCTCAAGATAGAATTCCCTATTAACATAGGAACAATTTGTGTTCTCCTTCTTTCCTTTTTATTCCTTGGAACTCAAACTCTCATTTGTGGACTTTTTTTTACCTTCCTTCTTGTTCTCTTGTTTTTTTTTAATCTTTTTCTTTTGCTTATTCTTCTTTGAACTTCCTTGAGTTGTAAGTGCATTGGCGTTAGAATTATTAAGTGCCCTTATTTGGATGAGATTTTTTTTCTCATGGATAAGTGACTCCATGAAATCATATAGGGATGGAATATTCCATGTAGACCCCATAGATAACCTGGTATAGTATGAAAAGAGGAAGTGTAGACATAATATTTTGGTCCTAGTTTTGTTAGAATTGAAAATATTGATTGTTCATGTTTCTCATCAATTGCACAAGGCTTAACATGAGAAAGCAAAGTTTTAAAATTATATAAGTAGTTATGCAGGGTGTCAAGATATCTTGGATTCAATTCATCTATATCATTCTCTAGCTGATGACCTACTATATTGTCTTTCTTTCCTAGCAAATACTTCAACTTTGTCCAAACATTGTTAGGATTTTTGCAAGTATCGACATGAAAGAGGAGATATGGAGAGATGATAAAGAAAAATATCCAGTAGGATTAATCCATTCTATTGAAGTATTTTTATTTATCTATGGATGAAGAAGGCTTGACCTTAGTCCCCGTGGTGATCCTATATAAACCCTTGCTTCGAATTAGAATCTCTATCTTAGACTTCCACTCAAAATAGTTTAAGGTTGTCAAGATCACTGAAGAAGATGGTTGATCCATAGTTATATATGGGATATCCAATCTGATATATAAAATTTCAATAAAAGTTAATAATCCCTCACAATAATGGATCTGGTACCATTTAGGATTAAACCACAATCTAAGACCTAATTGTGACAAGGAAATACTACACTAGCTAATTGCAAGAGAGAGAGAGAGAGAGAGAGAGAGAGAGAGAGAAGAGAGAAAAATGAAATCAATATTCACACATAAGAGACTAAGGAACCAACTCTAATCACAATGTATTAATCCTTGGCAATGATTACAATATATAGGACTCTCCACATGAGGATTAATGTGCACTAGGTTGGGATTTACATGTGCATGCTCAAGTAAAAAGTTAAATTCTCCCAATAGAAACAATTAACTAAAGTCAAAAGTTTCTAATAATAATAAATGGTAAAACATAGATGTGTGAACTTAGTGTTAACTCTACATAAAGTGAACAAGCATTCCATAATGGAAAAAATATCCAATAATAAGACTTGAGTCTAAGAATGGAACTAAAGTCCTAACTGAGTGAGAATTTGCTAATTATGGAAAGTCACTAAATAAGTGAAGTGATTTAACTCCAAGCATTAGGTCGGTAATGTGAACTTCCCTATGAGGACAATATTCTTACTAAAGTGCGCTCTATATCCGTAAAATAGTAAATTTCCCCTAAAATTAAGAAAATAGGAATTATCTCCTAAAAAATAGGAATTTGCCTAATGTTGGCTAAAAAATAGGAATTGGCTTAGTGGTAGCTAAAAGATAGGAATTTTCCAAATGGTGGTTTATCAGCCCATAATTTTTGAAACTCGTGGTATTTTCCCATGGTATTACATATAGGAATCCACCGGCTAAAAATAGACATGTTATAATTTGAGATGCTTTAAATAACAGTCCTCATAAATAGTAGTAAAAATGGAAAAGATGAGTATGTCACTAATTATGTAGTTGAGCATGTACCCCAACATGTCTTTGAGTACATTTTTCTTTGGTACCTTATCTTCCATGTCACTCCATTTTGATCGGTAATGATATCGAAACTTGAATTTAGGTTAGATTTTCCCCTTCATGCATGTTTTCATTATCCATTTCTTTTTTCATTTTGGCTTAGGATCGACCCCATTGAGTTGTGATACAAAACCTTATTTGTTGTTTAGAAGTGTTGTAATTCATGTGGTAGACACTACCATTCATGGGTTACCTAGTTAGAACCTTGTTTTTAGTTTGATAACCATGCTGAAATACTTTCATAGGCTTGGGAGCCCTCTTTAGTATCACCATGAATTTGTGTTGAAGCCTCATATATTATTCTCATTCTTATTTTTTCTAATATCCTATGGGGATCCCTCATTTATGTGTTAAGTTGTGTCGGCATAGCATATTGACCACTTGTTCTTTTTAGGCCTAATGTTGGCTTGAACTTGATATTGTATAAGCCAATTGTATGCATTCACAAATAGTCACCAGCCTTGCAATTTGTTTTTTACAACTTGACACCTTATATCACTGGAGGAAAATTCCCTCAAGAATCCATATCATGTACATGTTTCCTTGCATTGAGATTATTTATGTTTCATGCACTTGGGACTAGTTTATTTCTCGTGATCCTCGTTTCCTCCACTGTACTATAGCATTCTTTTATTCCTTTTTAGGATTTATAATATGAAAAATACAAAAAACAAAAAGGATGGGAATGAGTCTAAATATTTTATATATGAAAGGTACTTGTGTGTCCCTTGAACATAACACAATATTATGAGTATTAATCTCATTTTGAGGAGGAAAAATGGGATTTAAGTCCTACAAGCAAGGAAAGGGATGTAACATAGGCCAATGAGTCATAATATGCATGTATAGTGGAAAATGACGCTATAACACAAAGATGTTTTAATTTTTGTTTTCCTTCCTGGTCTTCAACAAGTCTGTTTCATAAACTTTTACTTTGATGCTTTCGACTATATTGTTGAGTCTTAGATTGTACAAATTATGTGGTTTTTGTTTGTATGAGTACCAAAAAAATATGCCTTCGTCCATCCGAGAGTCAAATTTTTAAATCTTCTTGTCTTCCTTTTTTATGTAACACTTCCTTCCAAACAATCTGAAGTGTTTGACATTGGTCGGTATTCCTTTCCATAACTCATATATAGTCTTATAGCTATTACTTTTGATCAATCCTATGTTAAATATATGAATGGTTGTATGCATTTATTGTCCCCAAAATATATCACTTATATTGGAGTCGTTCAACAGGGTTATGTCCATTTCTTGTACAATTTTTTTTCCTTTCAAAAAATTCATTTTGCTAAGGTGTTATAACTATTAATAATTGTATTTTTATTCCCTTTTCTTCACATAAATCCTTGAATTAATTTGAAGTAAAATCACCTCCATTATCTGATCTTAAGCATTTGATTTTCAAATCAGTTTCATTTGCAACCAGTTCCTTGAATACTTTGAAACATTCGAAAGCTTATGACTTTTTCTTGAGGAATAAAACCTGGGTCATTCTGTGGTAGAAATAAATGTGTAGCATGAAGTATTGTTCACAATATACTCCTTTTGTTATCATCGGCCCACATAAATCAATGTGTACAATATATAATGATTTTGTCGTAGATTATTCATTTGTCTTGAATTCAACTTTTCTTTGTTTTCCATGCTGGCAGTGCTTGCACATAGTATTCATTGGATTTGTAATTTATAGGATTTATCTTACATATTTCTTCTTGTTGATCTTGACAAGATTGTTGAAGTGTATATGGCCCATTCTCCTATTCCAAATCCAACTTTCATTTTCTTTTCCCAAACAACATCTTTCTTTTTCGATCTCATTCAAGATGTATATGTTGATTGGAGTCCTTGTCATTGTTTCCACTAATCTACTTGATCCTTCTTTCCTTATTTCACATTATTTTGAATTGAATATAATTTTGTTGGATCATGTTGTAATTGATGCCAATGGTTTGATTATTTGGGATATTGTTGGATCATGTGTCATTGATGCAAATGGTTTGATTGATTGATTTCATTAATTGATGTCAATTAATTGATTGATTGATGATTGATGAACAATGTATATGTATTGTCCTTGATGAGAATGATAGATGTCAAAGTGCAAACCAATTGATAAATATGGATCATTGATGATGCATAATTTGTTTGATGAAAAGATTACTCATTATTGTTTTATCATGATTGATAAGGTGCACAAATGGATGAACTCCAAAGTGGTCCCCTTATGGTGAAATCCCTCATGGGAATATGCTTTGTGGATTGACTTATCCTAGAATAACGGTTGGAGGAACCATGCTTGTATGTGAAATAATGAGATGAAGATCAATGAAGTTGTTGGTGAAACTATCCTATATGGATAGTTCTTGTCATTCCATTTCCGGTAGTATGTGGAATGTCACATAACTCCTCACGGTTTGAGAGTTATGGATTTACGAAGTTGGAGGACCCCCATATGTTGGCTTGAAGCCCACAAGGTCAAAGAAGGGGAAGTGACCTAAAAGAAGAAATCACTATTTAAATGGTAACGAAGTGACAAAATCAAGAAGGAATAATTAAATGATAAAATATTGGAGAACTTTCTATTTATGGAAAGTGGTTAACCCTAAAATAAGGAAAATAGGTTAAGTGACCTAGAAATGGGTTAAGTGACCTAGAGGATGAAAGTATAAATAAGAAGCTAGGATCTCTTTTGTAGTGCACATCCTTTTTCTAGATCAATGGAGAGCTTATTGTGAGATTTTCTTGTGGATTATTTATGGAGAGATTCTTGTGAGAGCATCTTTGGTGTGGATCTCTTGAGCATGATTGAATATCTATTCTAAGGAAGAAAGTGAGAGGAGGATCTCATGGATGCATCAAAGTTTCGGCAATGTCGGAGATCTTGACGGAAAACATTTCGGAGCTTCAGAATCCCTAGTTTATGAGGTATATGCGGGTTGTAATGGACCAGGGAGCATACACACATGGGCTGTATGAGGACAGGGCATGTACAGTGGATGGAATGATGAAGAATTGTGTTTGATATGGTGCCAAGCTCTTGTATGATGAAGGAGGTTCCAGATATGCTTATATGGGCTCAGATCTATCACTGAGACACTAGTATGGTTACATTATTGTCTTGATTGATACTATTGTTTGATGTGTTGTGAATGCTTAGGGCAGTCTTGGTATGGCTTCTATGATGTGATTCATTTTGGTTGATTTGGTTGATGGAGTGAGAAGTACTCTTTTGATTCAATGGTGACATGATTGTTTTGGTATACTAGTTGTTTATACATGATTGAGAGATTGGATGTGTTTTGACTGACTGGTGGGAAGATTGGACATTTAGAGACAAAAGAGAATGATATATTGTTTGCAGATGATCTGAGTTGATCTTGAAGGATAAACCCTAACAACTCAAAAGGTATATATGCAGGTTGTTGTATACACTGGACGCATACATACGTGGGTTGTAGTGAACTAGGGCGGGTACACATGCAGGTTGCACTACTAACAGGTCACGTACTTGTTGATAGATTGATATCTATTGAGGATTGTTGCCTCATCTCAGTTGGTGTTGAGGGTGTAAGTTGAGTCTTGCATTATAGAGCCAGTGCTCTTGTAGAGTTGTACTCTATTCAGTTGTTGTTGATAAACCCCTGGATTGTTGTCCATAATAAAATGAAAAATTGTACATACATCGTGTGTTCTTTGTGTTCCTTGTTGTGATGAATTGTTGATGATATATTGCTAATATATGTTTCTGATAAATGTTCACATCTAATTGGTTATAAATGACAGTAATGGTTAATGAGTAATTGTTAAATGTTAACTAAGAAGTTTTGAAAAACAAAAGGGGGAAGTTTTTGAAAAAGATCCCCACACTCATTCGCCCCCCCTCTAAGTGTGGTAGGTGTGCCCAACAATTGGTATCAGAGTGGGCCTTCACTATAATCCTTAACAAGCTTGAAGGATATCCATAGACACACAAATGGATGCTGAAGTTCCAATCCTTGATGAGGAAAACTATTCTACTTGGAGAATAGAGATGAGAATACATTCGAAGACAATGGGAGAAGCAATTTGGAAGGCATCCATTGGTGGATCAATTCCGTTGAAGAACAAGTCAAATTTTGCAGCTCAAAGAGAAGGAAAGAAGAATGATGCACTGTCTATCAATATCATTCTTAGTGGACTCTCAATTCCTATCAAAGAGAGCATGGGACAATACACTTCCGCCAAATATCTATGGCTAAAGTTAGAGGAAACATATCAAAGCAAGAAGGAGAAATAAGATATTGAAGATCACTCCATCAAGAGCACTAAAGGTAAAAAATCTCCAAAAAATATTGAATGCATTATTTCTAAATGTGATTTTGAAAAAATTTCAAGTGAAGATAAAGAATCAAGTGATGATAACACAAAGTAAGATCTTGAAGACATCTCAAATGAAGGCAAAGAATTATGTGTTGATGTTGGCAAAAAGGAAGATCATGAAAATATTTCAAATGAAGGTAAAGAACTCTTAAAAACCCTTGATTGCAATGATGATGATGATTTTTTCTCTACAAGTGAAGAAGAAGACCTAGAAACAGTTCGTGTAAAGTTTGATGGTATTTATCCCATGAAAAGAATAGAAGAAAATCTATTAAAAACTCAAAAGGAAGTTGAAGAGGGTTTATATAGATATAGAAGTGATCATTATTATATAGACTATAACTATCTTTCGGATAACATTAAGAATTTTATTAGAAGGAGTCTAAGGCACATCTTGAAGTTAAACTAAATGATCAAGGAACAAGAAGATAGAAATAATACCAAATTAGAAGAAAAGGAAGAAGAGATCACAAGACTAAAGAATGGAAAAGAAGATATGAATGTAGATGATGATATTAGAAAAGTTTTGAAACCATTGTCCATCTCAAGACCCAAATTGAATAATCCAAAAGAATAGATGAACTATTGAAGAACCAAATAAATGAAAAAGAAGAGTCATGTTGTAAGTTAGAAGCTGAAATTGTTGACCTTAGAAAGAAGGTGGAAAAGTCAAACAAATTCTTGAATAGCTCACGAATGTTGGATGAGATCTTGGAAAGTCAAAGATCATCATGTGATAAATCATTTCTTGGATACAAAGGAGAATATACACATGTTGAAGAAAGAACCTCAAAGAAGCATGAGGTAAGTCCATCAAAGAAGGAAGGCAATGTTGCAAAACAACCATCTACACAAGACAAAGAAAATTCCAAAAGAACAAAGAAAGGAAGAAATCAAGAAGCTATCCTTGGGACACCAAAGCAAAGGTATGAAAGTATTTTTTATGGGCATTGTTATTCATGTAATGGATATGGTCACAAATATTTTGAATGCAGATCTTATGAAATAAGATACAATGGAAGATTTTATAACACCATGAGGTGTTGGAGATGTGATCAAATAGGACACATTGTTGTTCACTGTAACACCATGAGATGCTACAGCTGTAGTGGATTCGGACACAAATCCCATGAGTGATAGAACACAAGAAGAAATCCCATGATGAGGACTTCACATAGCATGGCTAGAAGTAGGAATGAAGTAAGAAATGGAGACATCTTTGAAAAGATGGATGCTCATAGCTCAAGTTCTGAGAAGCAGGAACCTCTACAGAAGTGGGTGAAAAAGACAGAACAACCAAAACAGGATGAAAAATTGAATGGAAGCTCAAATAAGTCATCTATTGAGGCATACATGGGTGACAGTGGTATCATTCGCATACATACGCAGGCTGACCTTGAATAGGTCGCGTACATATGCGAGATGTTGTGAAGAAGACCATGTATATGTGGTAAAGCCTTGGGAAAAAGGCAATGCAAATGAGTTGCAACTTGATGTGATGATATAAATCTGTGTTGCAGAGTCTGACATTGTTTGTTGTAGGTTCTGACACTATTTTCTGCAGGTTTTCATGGTTCTATCTTAGATCGTGTAAGGTGACGATGTAAACTATATCTTGGGTACATGGCACTAACCCATGAGTATGGATTGATACTGATCAAATTCTCATCTATTGGATTATAAAAAATAAAATGTTAGGGTACATGGCTGGTACATTTTGAAGTTTCATTGATATATCTTATGATGTATTATTGAAAGCATATGTTGGATATCATGGTGCATGAATTTTTCATGTGGTTGGGCTACACATTGAGACATGTAGTTGGTGAGTTGAGTTGATAATCATGTTGTACATCATTGGGGAGTTTGTGCATGGTTGAAATGCTTGCTTGGTGCAAGTGATGATGCATGATGGTACACTCATAGATGGTATTCTTGATAGATGCACATGTTGGTATATTGGTAGATGCACATGGTTGTCATATTGGTAAATGCACATGTTTCCATGTTGATAGAGGCATATGGTTGATACATTTCATTGATGATATCTTTTTGCACATGGTTGATGTACATAGGTGTTGTGCATTGTGGGCACATTTTGGTACAAGATTTACTTGGTTGATATATTGTTCATGATTCTTTTTATTTATTGTTGACATTCATGATGCATGGTATGGAACAAGTTTGATGCATGAACAGGTCCAAGGATTGTTATATGGTAGCATATTGTTCATATTGTAGACAAGATAGGGGGAGACATACCCTTAGGGGGAGTCATTCTTCTTCCCATGATTCTAGGAGGAGATATTTATCAGATGCATGCCTAGAAAATATCCCTATATTTGAAGAAAGAGCACAGAGGCATAATTTCAGGAGGAGCGATGGTCACAGGGGGACTATGTTCAATGTATTTTCAGCATTGCACCATAATGATATCCCTTGTTTAAAAGGGGAGATATTATTCAGATGAGTATCAAAGGCACTCAAACAGGGGGAGCAACTCCAAGAGGAGAATGGCCCTTTTCCATTGATGTCAAAGGGGGAGAGATAATCACATTGATGTGATTGATGTTGATTGATGTGGAGAGATAGTCACATTGACTATTGATGTAGAGAATGACTTATTTACATGTTGACATCAATAATTGGTAATTGGTGTTGACATCAATGTTGGAATTGCCATCAATGCCAAAGGGGGAGATTGTTGGATCATGTTGTCATTGATGCCAATGGTTTGATTATCAGGGAGATTGTTGGATCATGTGTCATTGATGAAATTTTTTTGATTGATTGATGTCATTAATTGATGTCAAGTAATTGATTGATTGATGATTGATGATTGATGAACAATGTATATGTATTGTCCTTGATGATAGATGTCAAAGTGGAAACCAATTGATAAATATGGATCATTGATATGATGCATAGTCCTTGATGAGAATGATATATGTCAAAGTGGAAACCAATTGATAAACATGTATCATTGATGATTCATAGTTTGTTTTATGAAAACATTACTCATTATTTTCTTATCATGATTGATAAGGTGCACAAATGGATGAAATTCAAAGTGGTCCCCTTATGGTGAAAGCCCTCATGGGAAGACGCTTTGTGGATTGAGTTATCCTAGAAGAACGGTTGGAGGACCCATGCTTGTATGTGAAATAATGAGATGAAGATAAATGAAGTTGTTGGTGAAATTATCCTAGATGGATAGTGTTTGTCATGCCATTTCCGATGGTATGTGGAATGTCACATAACTCCTCACGATCTGATAGTTATGGCTTTACGAAGCTGGAGGACTGTCATATGTTGTCTTGAAGCCCACAAGGTCAAAGAAGTCGAAGTGACCTAAAAGAAGAAATCAAGATTTAAATGATAGACAAGTGACAAAATCAAGAAGGAATATTTAAATTATAAAATATTGGAGAACTTTCTATTTATGGAAAGTGGTTAACCCTAAAATAAGGAAAATAGATTAAGTGACCTAGAAATGGGTTAAGTGACCTAGAGGATAAAAGTATAAATAAGAAGCTAGGATCTCTTGTGTAGTGCACATCCTTTTTGTGGATCAATAAAGAGATTCTTGTGATATTATCTTGTGGAGTATTGATGGAGAGATTCTTGTGAGAGCATATTTGGTGTGGATCTCTTGAGCATGATTAAAGATCTATTCTAAGGAAGAAAGCGAGAGGAGGATATCATGGATGCATCAAAGTTTTGGTAATGTCGGAGATCTTGATGGAAAAAAATTTGGAGCTTCAAAAACCCTAGTTTCTGAGGTATACACGGGTTTTAATGGACCAGGGAGCGTACACACGTGGGCTGTATGAGGACAAGGTGCGTACAATGGATGGAATGATGAAGAATTGTGTTTGAGATGGTGCCAAGATCTTGGATGATGAAGCAGGTTCCAAATCTGCATTATATGGGCTCAGATCTATCACTGAGACACTGGTATGGTTACATTATTGTCTTGATGGATACTATTGTTTGATGTGTTGTGAATGCTTAGGGAATTCTTGGTACGGCTTCTATGATGTGGTTCAGTTTGGTTGATTTGGTTGATGGAGTGATAAGTACTCCTTTGATTCAGTGGTGACATGATTGTTGTGGTATAGTAGTTGTTTATACATGATTGAGATATCATTCATATTAATTGGTTGTGGAGCATGAGCAAGCTATTGGAGAGATTGGATGTGTTGTGACTAGCTGGTGGGCACATTAGATAGTCAGAGATAGAAGAGAATGATATATTGTTTGCAGATGATCTGAGTTGATCTTGAAGGATAAACCCTAACAACTCATCAGGTATACGCAGGCTGTTGTATACACTGGACGTGTACATACACGGGTTGTAGTGAGCCAAGGTGCGTACACACACAAGCTACACTATTGACATATCGTGTACTTGTTTATAGATTGATATATGTTGAGGATATTTGCCTCATCTCAGTAGGTGCTGAGGGTGTAAGTTGAGTCTTGAATTATAGAGTTGGTGCTCTTGTAGAGTTGTACTCTATTCAGTTGTTGTTGATAAACCCCCATATTGTTGTCCATAATAAAAGAAAAAATTGTACATACATCTTGTGTTCTTTGTGTTCCTTGTTGTGATGACTTGTTGATGATATATTGTTGATATATGTTGCTGATAAATGTTCACATATAACTAGTTATAAATGAAAGCAATGGTTAATGAGTAAATGTTAAATTTTAACTAAGGAGTTTTGAAAAAAAAAGGGGGAAGTTTTTTAAAAAGAGCCCCACACTCATTCACCCCCCCTCTAAGTGGGGTAGGTGTTTCCAACAAGTGTGTGTCCATGATCACACATTTGGCTCATACTTAAAAAATTATGCTTCATATTTTCAACAAGTAGGACTGTTAAGGTCCTAACCCGCACATAGGTAGATTAATGTATTCGGATGTAATAAAGGTCAATATTAATAAGACCTTTCAATAAAATAGAATAAGGCGGATGTAAGAAGACCTAATAGAAGCTTCCGCTTCTAGAAGGATCT
>ML793985.1:273838-302295 GCA_009831015.1 Picea engelmannii | reverse complement strand
TCTGTTCAAGTGCTATTTCTGTTGCTATTTCGTATATCATTTCTGTGTATTGTGAAGATTATGCTGGATATTTCACTGTTATTCTGTTATTTCTAGCATTTCGTTCCTGTTCTGCATATTTTATATATCTGGTATCTTGCAAGGACATTATCTTCCACAACATCTTTGTTTCCAAGACTGACTATGACTTTTCATATAATTTTAGCTAAGTTGTCATTTCCAAATGTGATAGACCCTTCTTTTTCTTTATTTAATATTACAATTTTTTTTTGTCTCCAGTAATATTCTTTGATCATCCATTATCAATATACAAATGGCTTCTTCTATTTTGGGCTTGTAAGGAAAACCCGTATTCCTGAACCTTCAAATATTCATGCTTCCTTTTCCAGGTTCTTTGTTGTTCCCCTATACGATTGAAGGAACATGCCTAATGTTAGCACATAAAGTTTTCATGGTTCATATGTAGTTATTGTTAAAACCTAGGTCTACACATCTTCCGAGTCTCTCTCTTTTATGCATACCTTCCTATAAGTTTTTCCTCTTCTAGTTGATAAAGTTGGGTTGGTCAAGTATGTTGTATGCATAGGGAAAAACTATGAGAAAAATTGGTGCAAACCCCCCTTCTCCCCAAAGGGTTGTGTGACCTCCTGGGCTAGGATCTTCACAATATCGAAGTGAAATGGTTCTTCGAGTCTTTTATTTTCCTTTGAAACAATTCACTTAGGCCCCTTTTTCCTTTAGTGCAGGTCGTATGACACTCGTGATCCCTTCTAAGCACTCTTCCTGATTTTCTTAGATTTAGGGTGCTATATCTTCCAAACTAGTCCCTCTCCGGATATGACCTCGGGCTATGACCTTGGGCTTAGCTCCTTAACTTCCTCATGATTTTTCACTTCACGACTTCGTACTTCGTGTTATCCCCGCTCTGCTCTTCTACGATTTCCCGATATCTAAACTCGCGAAAATATTCAGATCAGATCAACGGTCCTTAATGATCCACAGCCAACGGCTATGATATCATTAAATCCCCAACTTCAAGAATATTTAACACACTCCACTTCCCAACTCCCGATTTTCAATATCGCGAGTTGTCCCCACACACGTAGATCAATGATTCTCCTTAACCAATGATCAATGACTTAGATCATATCCCTATTTCTACTTCGAAACTTTGGATTTCAAATATCTAGACAACAAATTTACCGCTTTCTCCCAACTCGTGAACCTCGATTTCTCCTTGGGTAATCGACGATCCTTATCTCTCCCACAACCAATAGTCGCGATTTACTTTGCAACTTCTTGTAACAGAGATTTTCACTTCCAATCTTCCGATTCGCGAAATTCCTAAAGATTCTCGTCACTAATTAGTGCATGACTTCTCCAAGATCTAATGGTCTAAAATGGTTAAGTTCCTCCCGCATGGATATTAACCCTTAATTTTGTCCATCTTTCAAAATTTCTTCTTCTGAAGGATTCCTCCTGCTAAATCCTCTGTACTTGTTCTTCCTTCAAACTTTGAATTCCTCAAAAGGATTTCTTCGACACTTAGTCAATTTTTGGTCCTGTTCACTCCCTGCAACTGACCTCTTCACTGTCTTACGAGAAAAACCATATTATTTCCCCAACGTTTTCTCCAAATCAAAGACTTTGAATATGCACTCCTTGCGCTCAATATGCACACTGTACATGCAAAAGTTCCACACTATCTCTTATGAGCTTCGAGTCGAAAGACTCTCTCACATGCACTCCTTGCAGAATTTACAGAAGATAAACAATTGAAACTTATTCAATTATTCATTCACTCACCACAAACATCATATATCCACAAAACACATAACAATAGTAAAACAATATCAACACTGTACAATTGGATAAATTTCCTCTGTTCTATTCATTTCATAAAAATAGTAACTATAGTTACTATCTCCTACAAGCAATACAATGAAAAAAAGATTCTCTCGCTAAGACTGCTTCCCGGCTCTTCTCCATCCTATCTAAGTTATATCATCTTCTACTCTAGAGGTTACCTACTCAACTTAATTAAATACAACCTAATGAGTAATAAGGGCTAATATCCTACACCTGTAATATATTAAAGTCGTGTAAGGATTTATAATGATCCGTTAGTTCAAACGACGGCTCGACTTTACATACACTAAATTAATTAACGAAAAATTCAAAAATCTCCACACTGCTACCAAGTTGGTTAAGAGTCGGTTTGGTTCTTTCAAAGTGTTGAGGTGTCAATTTTTCTTCCACCTTCACTTTTCTTAATTTGATAGCGATGCTCCTGCATCATACTTCTCTGGCCAAAATATTCATGGAATCTTGTCCATGAGCTCTTGCATTGTTTTTCCATTCTTCAAAATATTAGGTTCCATTACCCAACTTGAATATTCCACTGGGTGATCCTTCCACTTCAGGATACATCTTTCTTCTGGTTTTTCTTCCAACTCTTTGTTCTAAAATTTTCTCCATCTGAGGTTTTTCTACTATGGGCATCTATTCTTCACACTGAATATCTTCCTGATCATCTAATTCTTCTGCATCATCTATGTTATAAGGATATAGGTCTGCAACGATGAATATTGGTGATATCCAAACATTGTCTGGCAATTCGATCTCATAAGCATTTGCTGCAAATTTTCTAAGGATCTTGCATGGTCCTATATTATTCATCTTTAACTTATTATATGTTCCTCTTGGAAACCTTTCCTTTCTCATATGAGATAAAACTTCATCTCCCACTTAAAATTGAACTTCCCTTCTTTTCTGATCAACCTTGTCCTTATACTTTTGATTACTATCATGTAGTTTCCTCGTGACTTGATCATTAAGTCTTTGCATTTCTGTAGAAAAGTCTTCTGCTACATCACTCCTGAATTCATCTTGATTCAATTCTCTCAATTCTGCAATCCCTCTCGACTGTCTTCCATATACTATCTCAAATGGACTTTTCCCAGTGCTCCTATTAACTGAATTGTTAAATTTAAATTCTACATGTGCCATAATTTGATCACATTGATGACCTTGTTTAGTGACTAAACTCCTTAACAAATTTCCCAGACTCGTGTTCACCACTTCAGTCTATCCATCTGTCTAAGGGTGATATGTTGAACTAAAAGATAAATTAGTTCCTAGCCTCTTCCACAGATTCCTCCAAAAGTGTCCTACAAACTTAGTGTCCCTACCTGAGACTATACTTCGCAGCAATACATGTAGTCTCACAACTTCTCTGAAAAAAAAAATGGCTATGTTTGTAGCATCATTTGTTTTCTGGCATGGTATAAAATGTGTCATTTTAGAAAATATATCGACCACAATAAATATGGAATCACTTCCCTTTTGGTTTCTAGGTAATCCCAATACAAAATCCATACTAATTGCATCCCAAGGCCTTTCTGGAATAGGCAATGGATGATACAAACCAGTATTTTGTCTCTTCCCTTTGGCATGTTGACAAATCTTACATCGGTCTGCAAATTTCTTCACATATTCCCTCATACCTGGCCAATAATACAAACTGTTTAGTTGTGCAAATGTTTTGTCATGACCGAAATTTCCGGCTAGACCCCCACTATTTTTTTCTTTCAACAAATTATCTCTAATTAAGCATCTTGGTATGCACAATTGACTTCCCTTAAACAACAATCCATCCTGTATTAAATATTATACGCATGAATTGTTATCCATCAATAAAGGATTTTCATATTCTTCATAATCCTCCTTAAAATTTGGATCTTCCTAGTACATTTCCTTAAGGCGTTCAAACCCTAAGTTCTTCACTTGGAATTCCTGTATAACCATACTCCTCCTGCTCAAAGCATCTTCAAATTTATTAGCACTTCCATAAATATCTTTAATGACAAAAGTAAAATTATGCATGAATTCTACCCACTTAGCATACCTCTAATTCGACTTCTCTTGCCTAGTAATAAATTGCAATGCTTGATTATCACTATACAAGACAAACTCCCTTGGAATTAAATAATGTCTCCATTTCTTCAAATCTTGAATCACTGCATAAAACTCCTTGTCATATGTAGAATATTTCTCCTTGGCATCATTTAGCTTCTCACTAAAATAATCAATTGGCCTATTATCTTGACTCAAGACTGCTCCAATAGCTATTCACTCGCATCACATCTCACCTGATTTTTTTTTCCAAAATCTGGTAAAACCAGAATTGGTTGTTCTGTTATCTTCTTTTTCAACACTCTGAAACTTTTCTCAGCCTCCTGTGTCCAATTAAAAGACTTATCTTTCTTTTTCACAGTGTCCATTATGGGTCCACATATAACACTAAAATTTCTCATAAACTTTCTATAAAAACTTGCTAACCCATGGAAACTTCTCACCTCAAATATGATCCTTGGTGACGACCATTATTTGATTGTTCTCACCTTCTTTGGATCCATATTCAATTCATTTGAAGAAATAACAAAACCCAAATATATGAGTTATGTATTCATAAAAAAAAAATGTTCAAGTCTATTAACAACTTTTCCTACTGCAATCTCCTCATCACTAATGTCAAGTGCTTTAAATGTTATTCCTCTGTTTTGCTAAAAACTAATATATCATCCAGCTACACAATGACAAATTTACCTATGAAGTCTTTTAGTACCTCATTCATCAACCTCATAAATGTTCTTGGAGCATTTGTCAATCCAAATGGCATGACTAGCCATTCAAACAACCCTTCATTTCTCTTGAATGTTGTCTTATGTTCATCTCCCTATCTCATTCTTATTTGATGATATCCAATCTTCAAGTCTATTTTTGAAAAATATCTTGGTCCACTCAAACAATCCATCAAATCATCCATCTTGGTTAAAGGAAACCTATACCTGATGGTAATCTTATTGATGGCTTTGGAATCTGTACACATTCTCTATCCTCCATCCTTCTTTGGATTTAATACAGTTGGCACTTCACATGGGCTTAGACTTTGTCTGACTAAACCTTTATCAAAAAACTCCTGAACTTGATTCTTAACCTCTTCATTTTCCCGAGGTGTCAACCTATATGCTTCTTTTTATGGTAAATTGGCTCCTGGAATAAAGTTGATATGGTGGTTGATACTCCTAATGGGTGGTAATGAGTGAGGTAACTCATCCACTACTATGTCAACAAAATTCTCTAATAATTCATAGATTTCCTCAGGTAAATCATCCATGGAATTATTGGTAAGGATAACTCTTGGCTTCCTCACTACAACAAATTTCATTTCTTGATCTTTCTTGATCTCCTTCAAGAGTTCCTTCCCACTCATGATAATTATTCTTGTATTGGCTTCTTTCTTTTTTTGCTTCTCTTCTATTGGAAACAACATGTGATTTCTACCACTTTTATCCAGGGTGTAAGTATTCTTCCTCCCATCATGAATGACATTCCTATCAAACTTCCATGGTCTCCCCAACAAAATATGGAAAACATCCATAGGAATTACATCACACAGAATCTCATCTTTATAAACTCCTATTTTAAATTCGGCTTTACATTGTTGACTTACCATTACTTGATGTCCTTTCTGGAACCACAATACTTTATATGGGCTTGGGTGTGCAGTTGTCTCTAGTTCCAGCTTCTCCACCATTTCTATAGATACTAAATTATCAGTACTCCCACTGTCTATAATCATATTGCAAACTTTGTCCTTTGTTTTACAAGCAGTCTTGAACAACCTCATTTGTTGAACCGGGTCTTCTATTTCTTTCTCTAGATTTACATGAACTTTCCTCATCAAAGGTTATGTCCTCCTTCTGCTACCTCTACTTCCACGTTCTTCGGGCCTTCAAAAATGTGTTCTTTTCCTCCTCCTTATTTCTTCCTCTCGGGACATTCCCAAGACATGTGTCTTGTCTTTCCATAAGCATAACATTTAACTCCACCTCCTCTACCTCTTCCTCTTCCTCGAGGAAAATAATTTCTCCCACCAAACAGTCTTCTTTGGAAACTTCCTCTCTTTCAAAGTGACCATATGATTTCTCATTCTCATCCTTAGTTTCCCATGCCTTGTCATAGAAAATCTCCTTACCTCTATTTGAACCTCTTCTTTTGTTTCATTGACTCTGATTCATGGCCAAATTTTCTTCTTCCTTCATTGCAATATGATAAGCATCTTCCCCTGTCCTTATGGTTATCATGCTAATCTCATCCTGGATTTCATACCTCAAGCCATTTATATACCTGGAAATTGTTTCATCATCCTTATCCCTTTGTCCATTCCTAATATCCAGCCTATAAAAAAAAATTGTGTACTCTTTCACTATCATACTCCTCTGTCTCAGGTTTTGCAACTTCCTGAACATATTTATCTCGTAATACCTAGGTATGAATTTAGCTTTCAATTTGGACACCATTCAATCCAAATTATTTATCTTTTGTTTTCCTTTACTACTCCTCTCTGCCTGCAGTTCATCCCACCACAATGTTGCATGTCCCTTTAATCTAGTGGCAACATGTCTCACCTTCCTTCCTTCATTGATATCTTCATAGTCTAAATACTTGTCCATGGACCTTATCCGGTCCAATAGCTCTTCAGCATCCAAGTTACCTTCATACATTGGGACTTCTACTTTCACTCTAGTTCCCAACTTCACAACAACTTTCAATAAGAGTTCTTTGGCTACATCTTCCCCTGTATCTTCTTCAACTTCTATTTCTTCGCTCTCTGCATCATTGACGTCTCCAGTGGTAGGTGTTCTCCTTTGCATTGCTTCCATTGCTTCCAACCTTGCATGAATATCCCTCATTTCTCTTACTACAACATGATTTACTATAGGTGGATCTACACATATCCTTGGCATCATTATTTCAACTGTTCCTAACACACAAAATACAAATTCAAGAGTTTTTAGGCTCTGATAGCACTTGGTGAAAAACCCCCTTCTCCCCAAAGGGTTGCGCGACCTCCCGGTCTAGGATCTTCACAAGACTGAAGTGAAATAGTTCTTCGGGTCTTTACTTGTCCTTTGAAGCAATTCACTTAGGCCCATTTTTCCTTTAGCGCAAGTCGTATGACACCCGCAATTCCTTCCAAGCGCTCTTTTTGATTTTCTTAGATTTTGGGTGCTAGCTCTTCGACATTAGTCCCTCTCTGAATATGACCTCAGGCTATGACCCTGGGCTTATCTCCTTAAGCACCTCGTGACTTTTCACTTCACGACTTCGTACTTCATGTTATCCCCGCTCTGCTCTTCTACGATTTCCTGATATCCGAACTCACAAAATCCTCAGATCAGATCGATGGTCCTTAATGATCCACAACCAACAACTATGATCTCATCAGATCCCTTCCTTCAAGAATATTTTACACACTCCACTTCCCAAATCTTAATTTCTGATATCGCGAGTTGTCCCCACACGTGGAGATCAACGATTCTCCTTAACCAATGATCAAAGGCTTAGATCATATCCTTGTTTCTACTTTGAAACTTCAGGTTTCAGATATCTAGACAACAAATTTACCACTTTCTCCCAACTCACGAACCCCGAGTTCTCCATGGGTAATTGATGATCCTTATCTCTCCCACAACCAATGATTGACATTTACTTCATGAATTCATGTATCAGATATTTTCACTTCCAATTCGCGAAATTCCAAAAGATCCTTGTGACTAATCAGTGCACGAATTCGCCAATATCTAATGGTTTAAAATGGTTTAGTTCCTCCTGCATGAATATTAACCCTTAATCTTGTCCAGCTTTCAAAATTTCTTCTTCTGAAGGATTCCTCTTGCTAAATCCTCTGTAGTTGTTCTTCCTTCGAACTTTGAATTCCTCAAATGGATTTCTTTGACACTTAGTCGATTTTTGGTCTCGTGCACTCCTTGCAACTGACCTTTTCACTGTCTTACGAGAAAACCCATATTAGTTCCCCAACGTTTTCTCCAAATCAAATAATTCTCATACGCATTCCTTGCGCTTAATATGCACACTCTGCATACAAAATTTCCATGGTATCTCTTCTGAGCCTTGAGTTGAAATACTCTCTCACAGGCATTCCTTGTGTTCGGTATGCACTCCTTGCATAACTTACATAAGAGAAACACTTGAAACTTATTCAATTATTCATTCACTCACCATGAACATCATATATCCAAAAAACACATAACAACAGTAAAAGAGTTTCAACACTCTACAATTGGATAAATTTCCTCTGTTCTATTCACTTCAGAAAAACAGTAATTACAATTACTATCTCCTACAAGCAATACAATGAAAAAAATATTCTCTCATCGAGACCGCTTCCCATCTTTTCTCCATCCTATCTAAGTTCTATCATATTCTACTCTAGTGATTACGTACTCAACTTTATTAAATGCAACCTAGTGACTAATAAGGGCTAATATCCTACACCTATGATATATTACAGTTGTGTAAGGATTTACAATGATCCATCAGTTCAAATGGTGGCTCGACTTTACATACACTAAATTAATTAATGAGAAGTTCAAAAATCTCCACACCGCTACCAAGCTGGTTAGGAGTCGGTTTGGTTCTTTCAAAGTGTTGAGGTGTCAATTTCACTTCCACCTTCACTTTTGTTAATTTGATAGCGATGCTCCTGCATAAAAAATGCAACATTCAATGCAGTGCATTTTGGGCTTGAAATACACCCAAATAGGCAGGTTCAATTTTCAATGGCAAAGATCCCATGTGCAGTTCATATTAGCGGCTCATGTGGATTCGAATTTTCAAAATCATGCAAGGATTAACAACTAGATAGAATCCCCGAAGTGCCAAAGTCCCGAAGTGATGACAGGATTCCATGTCAACCGGAAGAAAGTCACTTCGGGATATATTCATTCCTGTGTTCAAAATATCCTGAAGTCGGAAGCCCCGAAGTGTCGAAGTACCGAAGTCTTGAAGTGACGAGAGGTTTCCACATCAACCAGAAGAAAGTCACTTCGGTATATATTCATGCCCGCATTCAAAATATCCCAAATCTCGAAGTCTCGAAGTGACGTCTAGCTGACACGTCGTTTTAGGCCCTACCACTCCATGGGTGTTTTCCATCTCAAAGCATGGTGCTCATCCATCAGTAGTTGTGACATCATATAGCATTAGGCCACCATATCACTCCAGGCCCATACCATTCTGGGAGTTTTTCATGCTTCACAATCCCAAGTCCCTGAAGCCCGAAGTCTGTTTCGAAGACACATGGCACTCATCCATCAATAGTTGTGACATCACAATCACGTCAGACCACCACGTCAGATTCGAGAGATAGTCCTCCGAAACATATTCTTGCTCAGCATTTGAAGCTCCCAAATGCTAAAATTGGCTCTATCTCTCAACATGGTTAAAATGATTTTGGAGTTGGCAGACAGATAAATTTTAGCGAGGGCGCTAAAATAACAATGCATTCCCAGATCGCAGGTTGCGACCAAATCAACGGCCACACTTCATTGCGGGGACAAAAAGTATGTGAGTGCTAAAATCTTAGAGCGGTCCCGAAATTGAAACCATGGTATAGATAAGGAGGTACATGGAAGTTGGTGGTGGATTGCATGGGTCGGAGCGGTGTGGATCCAAACCTCCCTTGGAAACTTCCGCAATCACGTGCTTATGTACGACCCAATCTAACATCAATGCATGGCTGCAAGCTAGGAATAAGGCCTCATCCTGATCCCAAGGAGAGATCAATTAATTAAAGAAGGACTGGTGGTTGAAACATTGACTACCCCCTTAAATGGAAGCATGGGGCATCTCGTTGAGGAGACAACAAACTATCAGCTCGAAGTACCATAAAGGGAAGTTTCTCCTACACACCCATACTGACTAGAGTTTCCTTCTGATAGAAGGAACATGAAAGAAAAGAGGTGCCCAAGCCTCCAGACATGTCGACTGTTTTGATTATAAATACATTAGATGAATGATATGTCCTGAAGGAGGGGGGTTCGGCCCAAGACCGGAGGAAGTTTTGAGAAATGTTTATGGTTGTCTATTTTAGTTTGTAAGCGAGAGGGGCATGTAGCTATAAATTGTATTGTTATTGAATAATCATATGATTTGTTTCATCGTATTTTTATTCTATGTTCTATGTTCTATTCTTCATCTTGTCTGAATGTAATTGTTGATTTTAAGGATTAAAATTTGCCTTTGATTGATAGATTCTTGATGCGGTAGAGGATTTGTTGTAAGCTTTCCTATTTATCAATGTTTATTGTTCAGACACATCTAAGTTCTATTCTTCATCTTGTTTGAATGTATTGTTGATTTTAGGGATTAAAATTTGCCTTTGATCGATAGATTCTCAATACAGTAGAGGATGTTTTGTAAGCTTTCCTATCTATCATTGTTTACTGTTCAGACACATCTAAATTATATTCACGGAGAGGATATCTGTTTAGCGAATATTTGTCTTTATGGTGTTCTCTCATTATTCTCTTCATCATTAAACAAATATTTTGTCTGATAGGGATCTTAAATGCCTTCAATGAGTAGAATGTTTATGACTCCATAACCCAATGGTCTATCACTGATCTGTAGTGATTTTTGTTGTTTGCTCCTTTCTTTAAATTCTTGCAAACCTATCTATTTAAAACTAAACTTATCTTTACATTTTGATGGGTACTGGGTTGACTCCGATTTGCATTCTGAGGATGACTCTCAATGACAACACCTAGTTTCCCTTGAATAAACTATCAAATCACTTATGCAATTTATGTCTATGTGTCCTAGATTGTTACATTTGTTGTATTCAATTTCATAACTCAAAACACCAAAATTGTTATAACTTCTTTCAAACACATAATGAGGCTTTCTCGGATAATTGTATTCATAATAATTATTTGTAGTTTCATAGATACTTATGTCTTGGGTGTTTCTACCCTTTGCATAGGCTCTACAATTTATGGCTTTATGCCAACAATTATTGCAAGAATAACACAATCCAAAAATTAAATTTTAGTACTTGGGTGTGGGTGGTCTTCTAGTTGGTGTTGTTCTTATGAAATCATGATATTATTCTTGGGTCTGCTTCATTATCGTTTGTTATTTCCATGTTCCTATGAATTCTCATTCGTCTTATTGATTCTTATTTATTTATGGTTTTTCTATGTCCTCCTTTGGTGGATTGCATTCTTCTTTCTTGATGGAACCCTTGATAATATATGCATAACTTTTTTTCTCTACTTCATTTCTTGTCATCATAGAGCTTGAACCCTGATTAGTATTATTTTATTTGTATCCATCTCCAGACTTATCATATAATGGTTTTTAATTGTATATGATTTTATATAGTATTTTAGTGTTATTGCCAAAAATTAGTTGTATGTCCTATTATCCCCTACCCTAGGGATAACTAAGGAGATCATGTATCGAGGCCCACAGGTCCTAGACATGGAGTACCAAGATCCATACAACTTGATCATGGCCCCAAAGGGCCCCTCTTTTCTTTAGTGCACTACATGTATCACCAACAACAATATACATCACACCAACTTGGTCCTAAAGTAGCGACGATTCTTTCTCTATGAAGTAATGAGTCTAGGTATCATGGTATGTATCACTCTCATTTTTGAAGAACTTGAATATGTTGTATTGAATCCTTCCTCATTTCATGATGTTTTCTTGGAAATTATTCTCTTTTCCTCGTTCATACTTGGAAGGGTGACATGATTCCCTAGTAAGTTGATTTCCCTTTAGGATGCGTTGCTACTGGGTGGATATGTGAAAATATATTGTATGTTCACTCCATACTTATCACTTTCCATATTTATCCCTTTCATCTCCCCTATCCTTTTTTAGGAATTGGGATTGGCTACACTAGGAAGGGTTGTACCTTAGCTTGTGGAAAGAAGGGGCTAAAGGGCCAGAGAGTAAAAGTATCTAGCAAGAGTTAAAATCCATTTTTAAAACCTTCAAGATGCTTCACCCAGGGATCCCTGAGAAAGCAGTGAAAATATTCTCAGTAACAAAAGGGGACCCACAAGATAACATAAACACTCAAGTTACTAGTTGAAGGATAGGAGGTCTCATCACAAGCCCAAAAATTATGACCATCGGCATGTAGATGTATGACATTACCACCTATATGGTCACCAAGCCAGGGTAGTGTCTCCTAGTGGAATACCCAAGAGAAAGGGGGTCTCATCATGAGTCGGGATTCTCATTTTCATGAAATGTTTATGGATAACACTGTCATCCCTGGTCATCAAGCTACGAAAATGGCCCTCAATTATTTCCTTGAAGTTCAAGAGAAAAAGATTAAAAGAAATAAAGATAAGAATAAAAGGCAATGAATGGGCTAGGAAACAATTGCATTCATGACAAGGTGAAACTCACCCTCCACAAAGGAACCCACAGGAAATACTCTACATTCCCATGTTATCACATGCACCCCATGCCCAAATATTTACCCCATGCCACCTCATACACTTACATGAATTGGACTAGACTCCACCTAGGAAATACCCCGAACTTAAGGGGGATTAGGCAAAAAGGATACCTTGACACCCTCTCCAAAACTAAATTTTCAAATTGCATAATGTCTTTGAGAATTTGTTTTGGGTTAAGGGGGGTTGGATGCACATGTTCGGGTAATTTAATCATTAGATGTGATTTACATGCCATGATATTTATGACTTATGAACCCTTGGAGGGCGTACTTGTTGTTGATATAGGAGCTTTCCCGGTGGATAGGTACGCATGAGTGAATGATTAGCTCACACCTTCATGGGGGCTCAAATCCCACAAATTGATGTTGAAATCCCATCTAGGGGTAAGAAGAGATTGAAGATTTGCATTAGATGAAGGAATGATGTTACCTTTGGAGGCACTGTGGAAGACCTAAACCTAAGGTCTCATTCTACTCCCACTTGGACGTTAGCCCTTGAGGATCCTAGACGTCACCATGATATCCCTAGATGTCATCTAGAGCTAGTGTTTCATCTTTGGAGGCATTTGTGAGGCTTTTTGCACATGTGGGAATTATTTTAGGCCTCTATAGGCCAAGCATTCCACTTTTCTTTATCAATGCTCCACATATGGGGCTCAACATCACCTTAGAAGGGAATGACGTCACCCTTGGAGAATATTTTAGATGAAAATTTATTTAATTCGGTTAGAATTGTTTTTTTTTAACAAATTGGCTAGGTCATCCCAACAGTTTTGAATTTAAACTAATTTAGGGACTCCTTTGGTATAAATAAACAAAAATTACATTCATTTTTCATCAAAAACTTGTCCTTGGATACAAGAGGTCTAGAATTTGTTCCCTATTAGGGTTACTGGATGACATTGTGAGGCGCCACTCTTTTTTAAGGCTTGTATTTGCAACTTGGATCAATTTTTAGAGTCTTATGGTGATCTTGCATGGTATACTCATGATTATTCTTGGTACAAATAAGTAGAATCTACATTTTTTCATCTATTGAGTGGTTTAAGGTATGGTTTTATTTTCTCATAGAAGATTATGAAATTGCATGGTGTATTTAATGCCTGAAGTAAGAAACTTAAGTTGCTACTTTCCTACTTTTTATTTGCCAACATTTCACTAAACTGATCTAGTAACTAGTGAAACCCTAGAGCCCTAAATTGCTAGCACTCTAGAGGTTTTCATTTGGTTATTGTTGCATAACTTCTACTCCATAGAAAGGATAAGGGAGCAAGGCTCTATGCCCTCGAAGTGCCTACACCCTATCACTTTGTCTCTTAAGGTCAAAATCTAGGAGGACTTAAGTTCCTACTCCTCCTAGACTTTTTCCCTCTTAGACTTTTGTGTATCATTATTAATTTGCAGCCTTAGAAGGAGCCACCCACATTGACTCCATTTACCCCTAAGAGGCACTAGTCTTCAACCCTTTTTTCTTGACAATAATCATCAAACTTCAAACTCAATCTCTCTACCTAATACCATGCTAACCTATACTAACTTGCTAACCTAGTCTAGGAAATACTAACCACTAAGTTGTTGTTATAATCACTGCTACAACTATCATTTTGCATCCTATCCAAACTGTTTGACAACTTAAATCAATCCAAAAAATGTATAATGCAAGGTACAATCAACCAAGACTAAAGTGTGCATAAAATTTCCTTTCTAAATACTTTTCTAAAGATTTTACTACTCATGTCATTACGTTATTTTGTTGTTGCTATAATTATCATTGGCATCCTGTTAGAGATTAATTTTTTATTGACATATATCTAGAAATTGTATGAGACAAGTGTTGTCATTTCAGGACTTCACAATATATTGTTATATTTTCTATTCAAGTACATTTTCTATATTTTATTACAATGGTCATTAATTAATCATTGATTCTATATATTTCTCACTTGCTTCATACATTGATTAGTAGCAGTCATCTATATAAACTTGAAGTGTTGTTGAAGCATTCATCACCACTTTTTGTTTCCATAACATTTGTTGTTGTATTGGTAATGGGAAGGTAAACTTTATTCTCCTTTTCTTCATCCAACAAGACTTAAGTCTGTGCTGAGTGACCTAGAGAGACGGGTGGTTAGCCTTACCTTTTCCCTTTCCTAAACCCGCTAGGTCTTGGGATGTCTCCCTTGGAGTAGATTTATCCTTCTCCTAAAGAGAAAGAGGTACCCTATTGGGGTGACAATGATAGGACTACCTATGTGTTACATCAATATAATCATACTTTCCTTCATGATTTGGGCAAATATATATTGCATGATAACATTTTTGGCACCATTTTCGGAGAACATCGAGTCAATTTTCCTCAAATGACACTTTTTCGGTAAGCCTTTATCCAAAGAATTCATTTAACAAAGCTTACTTTGAGATTCCACTGAGGGTGATCCTCTCATCCCTTTGATAATATTAAGGAGAGTTTTTTTCGACTCCGCTGATGATGACTCGTAGCAGACGTCAATACACACCTTATTATCCTATAGTTCTTATTATTCCCATGGCCCCTCCTAAATGCCCCCCCCGAAGAATTCTTAAACCCTTTGGAATTCACTAATATCAAATGGGGCTTAAATTATCTAACTAACGATGTTGATTCATGGATACCCAAGTTTTTGAGACAGGATGGGGCTTCTGGAAACATACATTGGACCAAAGTTTGTGAAATACATGACTTCCATCAGTCTGGGAAATAACATATTGACATATTCATGGAAATTTTCCTTCCCTCACTTACTGAAGATGCTAGGAAATGGAGCACTAACCTTGCAAGAAAGAGCATCACAACATGCGAATATTTAGAACAACTTTTCTTGCAAAGGTGGGGTGTGATGGAAGATATGGCCTCCCTTTACTCACAATATCTCAAAATTTGCAAACAAGACAATTAGAATGTCATAGAATTTAATGATAGGTTTAATGCCTTGCTTGGTCGAATTGATTTTGGTTTTCAATCAAAGAGAGTTATTCTTGGATAGTACCTCAATTCTTCTGAAGGAAAATTCCAATCCTTCCACAAGAACCGATTCCCAACAAATCTTAAGGAGGCACAAGATGGTTCTTGCTGGATTGAAGAAAATATCAAATGGTGTGATCCCATTCCCCAGGTCAATCTTCTTCAAGACCAAGATCATGTACTATGGTTCAATGAGGAATATGTTGATGAAGAAGAACACGATTTCCTAGAGATACTAGAGGTAAACAATGAGATTAAGTTACCCATTCCCCCAAAAGGGACTGGTAATTGGAAGAATGGGTTCTCAAATATGAAAGATGCCTTAATTTTTTTTAAATAGCATGAACCCTTTGAGGATCTAGATACCTCTGAAGAAATCACTGAGTTGGAAAGGGCACTATCACAAGCCCAAAATCCTCCTTCTATGAGACTTCCTCAAGATACTAGTCAAACAATAAAACCTCATGCTCCAAAATAACAAATTTGTCCAAACACCTTGGATATACAAAAATTTTCGATGCAAGAAGATGATCCTAAGTCCTTATTGTGAAAAGAATCCCATTTTGAACGTGATCACCCGAAGGATAATCATGAGAAACCTAATTATGTAGATTCCATCTTTACCTTGTTCATGCCAAAGAAAATCCAATAAAATAAAGACATGAGGAAGCCTAGGATTGAGTGTTTGAGCTAAACAAGTGAGGAATCAAGGGTGAAGCTTAGAGAGCCCTAGGTGTATACAAAGAATCTACCCCAACGTTTCCCAAAACCTAACAATTATAGGACCAACCTAAGAACTAGTATGTCCTATATCTTACAAAAGGTCAAAATGATTCGTGGAATGTTGAAAAACCCTTCTTTGACAAAAGTAACCCCAGATAACCAACAATTATTTGAAGAAACTTCAAAACTATTACAAACTATCATTTTGAGAAAAATGAACAAACACCCTTTCTCACTTCCTTGCTAATAAATGACCTATGTATTCACAACTGCATGCTTGACTCTGAGTCATTTTTCAATATAATGAGTTTGAAGGTTATGAACCAATTAGGGATGGAAATTATAGGGCCTTATTCCAATGTTTATAAATTTGAGTCAAAGGGCATCAAGGTCTATGGATTGATGGAATTTCTTGAAGTCCACCTTGCTGACTACCCTGATCTCCCCATCATAATGGGGATCGTTTTTGTTGATATAAATGACACTTTGGGAATGATATTATCTAGGGAATGGGCTACTACTTTAGGTGGAAGTCTGCATATGGACTTGTCCTACGCAACTATCCCCGTCGGGGACAAAGATTGTATCACTTTGCATAACAAGCCAAAGAGGATGGAACACATTGAAAGGTGTAATCATGGACATATTAACTACAACTCTGTATATCCCTACTTATTTCAATATTGGATTGCTCTTCCCTTGGTAAGAGAAGACAATATTAATGAGATAACATGGACCAATGGAAAGGGTGACTAGAATCCTCCTAGAAAACATAAGGAAAACATTACAAAAGGTAATGACAAGACATTACATTTGCATGAAACATACATAAGGGATAATTATTTTCTAGAATCCCACCCCATTGCTATTATTATCACTAAAATTTCATCTGTAACATTGCACGCAAATGGTTACAGAAATACATCAATGCCAATAGTAATCAGTTCACCTGCAGCACGAAAATGCATTTCAAAATTCAAAAACTATACAATGGGGAAAAACTTGACATGCACAAACACACTACAGGGAGTGCATGCATAGTGTGCGGGCCAACAAAGCATGTAGAGCACCCAATGCACCAAATGCGTGACTATGTATGATAAAATCCATGCACTCTTGTGAACAATGCATTTATGGTTCTTTTCGGCCCCCTAACCACTTATGGACCAGCTCTCAACTTGATTTGACCTCCAAATCTGAGTGAAATATGAATGGGGGTTGGTGAAGGACCAAAGGGTTCCCTAAAGGGCCCCTTGTTCACTCTAAGAACCAATTGAATTTTTCCTTGAATAAGTGTTATAAATGGAGGCCATGGGTGCACTAAGAAACCAGGATCTTCATAGTATTGTTATGCTTCCTCAATCCTCCCTTGAGAATCCTCTTTTCTCCTTGGAGTATTCAAGCACCATTGCAATAGGCCATTCCAATCACCTCTTGAGGGAATAAGAATTGATTTTCTTCATCATTTACCATTTTTTTTCCATTATAAGAAGAGATCTCCATTAGGGAACTCAAGAGCCCTCCCAAGGAGGAAGATGGGACCCATAAGTCCTCAATTTTTCTCTATGGTGTTTTGTCAACTAATATAGTTATACATTGGTGGCATAATATTGGTCATTGGTTGATTGTTTATGGTTCTAAGTTTCTTATGCATTCTAGTTTTTATTTCTTTAGTTGTTTTAGTTTGTTTATTTGTTTATTACATGTGTTTGGCTTGTTTAACCCACTCATGAACTTTTGTCTTGTCTAGCAAGCCCAATTAGGCATGCAAGTGCCATTGTTTTGCTCACCCAAGTGATGAAACGGGCACAACATATTGGTGACCATACTAGGGATAGGTATCAAATTCCACCCTATTTGGGCTTAGAGAACACTTCTTTTTAATAATTTTGTACTGTAGGTACCAAAAATGGCCCAACCTTACCTATGAAAAGACAAATTCTGAGTTGGAGGAGGAGAATTTCTCTCAAAAAATTCCCCCCAATGCATATGAGAAAGTGCGTGGGTATTCCAGCCCACAGACGTGCACTCGGCACACTATGCACCCAAAAGGATTCTTTTCTCTATGCACTGTGTGCCCACTGCGCCTATGTCAGAATTGTAACCCACGCACATTTCCATATTTTCAAAATTGTAAGGGTTTTTGTGATGATTTGAAGGCCCCTAGCCTTCAAATTCTTGCTTTCATGAAATTTGTAATGCCCATGCACTCCACTTAGAATCCTTTCCCATATGAAAGGTTACCTAAACATAGGCACTTAGGGGGTAAAAAGAACCAAATATTCTACTCTTTTTCTTTGGTTTCCACATGGATGGCTTGTTTGCTTTGTAAAATCTAAGTTGAGATTATTTCTTTCACATATAAAAACACTTGCATTGGGACCATAAATTAACTTTGATCATTGAGTATTGTCTCCTCTCACACCATAGAGAGATATTGAGAATCAGAAATGTGGTTAAGGAGACATTTCATATCCCTTAACAAAAAATATTTAGGAGAGAACAAAGCCCCCCTAGAGCTCCTCTTAGTTTCTTTTTGAAATCATCTTAAAGTTGTAAGGGCCCATACATGCCTACATATTGCAAACTTAGGATAGTTTCTTGAAATTTCTTTCTTATTTTACATCACTAGGGAAGTTTAAAGATCAAAGTAATGGGCCAATACATGCCCACATGAGTGCAATCTAGGATAGTTTTTCAACATTTCTTAGTGTAAACCATATTTAGGGAGTTTAAAGGATTGGTAAGGACTCATATTTCCACATGCTAGTTCTTTAGGGATTTTAAAATTCCGCAAGGTTGTACCAATGAAACTTAGTAAGCTAGGTAACAAAGATTTGTAAGGACCACAGTAATTCCACATGTTGCAAATTCACACCTAACTTATTAAACTTTGGCACACTCTTTCACTTTCTCACACACAAAGTCACTCCTCACTCACATAATTTCCATCATGAATTGTGGTAGTCGAAGTGGGTTTTATCCAAAGGAATTCCAAAACGTCCCACTATTTCTTGAGGAATTATCCACACCTAATTAATTCAAACGACATTGGTTCACACCCCCAATATCTTGTCCCACCACATATAAATGTTTTCTAAAAAATCACTAATATTTCCTCCACAGGAGGTGCCAAAAGAATTTTTTTATTCTAGGTAGGATCTCGGGAGTAGGCATCCAAATAACCCCCCGTTATCTAGTTCTCTCATTTTTAAACATTATAAGTTGACAAATAGGGAACTTTCGAGTCCTCCAAGTCAAGTGTTCTTACACCATAAGGTAGGGAGATACCCGTGAGGGGTTGAAGGCCGAGGTCTGGTTGTTCTGTGAATCCTCCCTTGAGTCACCCAACTCTTGGAAGGGATCCAGACTGTGACCCATTTCTAAGGTCAAAAATCTAAATGCCATACTTTGACCGAGGTACCTAGTGACCAAACTTAGGACATCTACCTAGGTGGAAATGGTGGGCTGCAATTGCACCTTGATCATATTTTGTGTGGCCATTGGGAAATATCACCAGCTCTTTCGGGATATGCACCCTCTAACCCTCATTATAACTGATTATTTCATCCTTCACTAGTTCCTCTTTTGGTAGCTTCAGACCCCATTGTTGAGTTCTCTTGGAAGGTCCAGTGCTTTTTCAGAGGAAGGATGATACGTCTTTTAGGACATGATCATTTGTTTTATTTGTTCCCCCACATAGACAAAATCCACCTACCCATATGTATGCTTATTTACAGTTGATTTATGTATGATTCTCATTTGATTACATTCAATTGTTATTTATATTATCTTGTGAAGGTCCAAATTATACAAATATCTTGTTCATTTATTTCTCTCATCACCATTTTCACACATCCACTTTTCTATTTTGACATCATAGGGGACCCACAACATCCTCGTCATTCTAGACACTTGCAGAATGTCCCTCCTATTCTAGGAGGGGTTGATAGTCTTGCCAAATAACCGACTCAACCATCTCACACCCCCGTGAGTGCCACTATTTTGGGATCAAATTTACTTGTTTGCACTTTTCTTGGGTCCAATTCCCAAGGTCATCCATCCACTACCTCTCCTTCAAAAGGAGGTGGCAAGAAAACATTTTCTGAAGGATGAAGTACAAGCCCACCAAATCTCTCCCAGGGGTCAGGTACACTACCTATTCATACAATGGCTAGAAATATTCCAACACAAAATCCCCCTATGCGATACTTGGCATCTCTCAACATTCCTGAGTTGACTAAACTCACGAATGATTCCATTTTTCATGACCCCACATGGACCAATATGCCTACCAAGCTACATTCAGATATCCCAAAAATTTGAAGGAAAATCGCGGGAGGATCCCCCCAACCATGTTATGACCTTCCACTTATGGTGTTATTCAAACAAATTCATGGATGAATCCATATGCTTAAGGATATTTCAAAGAACACTCATTGGTCCATCAGCCAAATGGTACGTGGACGAAAAATCAGGGTCCCATGTAACTTTTGAATCCTTGTCCAAAGCCTTTTTGGCCTTTTTCCAACTACCAATTCATCATGGCACTAGTTTATAACTACTCTCCAAGTGAAAAAAAAACTCATCTATGCATATTGTCGACCACATCCACGAATGGTGTTGGCGGTGTAGTTTATGTAAAGCAGAAACCACCAAAGAACAACGTCTAGATTGGTTTCTAAAATCAGTCATCTCTATACTTTCCAAAGATGTAGAATCCACCTTCCCCCAATCTAAGGAAGAATCCATCATAAAGGCCCAACGGTTCGACCCCATTTACGCTCAGTCAGATTACTTATACAGAGTATTACCTGATGCACCCAGACCCATACCATTTGGCCAGGACAAACCTGGAATGTCTCACATTATGGATGGGTTGATTGGTACCACGACACACCACAACCCATATAGACAACCACCACCTATGTATGGCATACCTCAATATACAAAACCATATGGAGGGCCATATTATTACCCTCCTCCCCCTTACCAGCAACCATATCCTGTTGCTCACCCCCCCACCCATGAGTGGACCTTCAATGACACCCATGATGCGCTAGTCCTCTCAACCAAGTTCAGGTTTCCCTTCTAACTCACATATAACCTCGGCACTAGTGAAAGTGCTTCACCTTCCTACATGCCCTATGGACCGTTTCCACAAAACAATCTGTATTTTCTATTTCCTGGTCCTCCACAACTTCTTTCTCCTCTACATGGACAACCACATGCTAGTGTTAACTTTGTTCAACCCTCTCCCATTCAACAACTTCATACTTTTGAGAATTTGAATATGAAAAATCCATCCCATCATTCGAATAATGCCAAGAAGAAAGGAACAAACTGAAACAATAATAACCCTGGACCAGGTGGAAATAACCCCCAACAAAACCAAACGACTCTGGGCAACCAAAATCAATGTAACCAAAACCCCCAAGGGGACAATAACAACAAACGCCAAGGGAAGAAAAACAATAACAACCTCAAGACGAACTTCCCTTGTGCTCTTTGCAGTGAGTATGGACATTATACTCACCATTTTCCTCAAATTTCTAAATTCAAGTAGATAAAAGAATCCATGAACGCGCCATGTCCTCTAGTGTCGCCTGCCCCTCAGCAGGCCCCACAACAATATTTTCAACAACCACCCTCAGTCGTGTTGAAAAAACCTATTCCACACTAGTGTGTGATGAATCCCCAACATGAGGTACATCTTTCCATACCAAAAATGGGGTAGTATCAAAACCCAGGGCCCATCCACCATGGAAATCCGATGGATCACAATATCCTCCTCACTACAAAAGAAGAAATTCTTCTGCAAATGCACGGTCGTCAATACAACACACCCCTTGAATCTACTCCAACCACCTCGGAAGTGGCTCCACCTACATTCGGACAACCCTTGATGATTACATTCCCTAATACTAAACCTACCATTTGTATCCCTCGCATTCCATTATGACGAAATGTCAATAACCCTCAAGCTAGGGTAGCACACAATTACAATGTGGTCGATGACTTGGCACATTCTCCTACAACCATGTCTATATTGGAGGTCCTCCAAACCTGTCCAACTCAACGGAAATCCTTACTCTCCACATTCGGGGCATTCGAACCAACTGATACTAGACTCATCACATTTGATCTAGATAGCAGAGAACCACATCTCCCCACTCTAGTAGCTTTCAAGATACCATTCAAGATTCAGAACATCACAGTTCATCGGTGAAGGTTCATCCATATGCATCATGTCCAAAAATGTATGGAATAAACTTGGCTCCCTTGATATAGTACCTTCCGCCATCACCTTGAGAGCCTATGATGGTCGACCATCCTCCCCTGAAGGTCTCTTCCAAAATGTCCCCATCGAACTCGGAGGAAAAACCATCCTCATCGACATTGAGGTTATCGACTCCCCACTAGATTACAATATATTTTTTGGATGTAGCTACATGTATGCTATGAAGGAAGTATTCTCTTCTCTGTTTCGAATGATGATGTTCCCCCACAACGGGAAAATCATCACCATCAACCAAATTACACATTACAAGACTAACCACTCTGCCAACATCTATAACATATTGCCTCTTGTCCACACTATCTCATATGATTATTCACTCATTGACATGGGCCCCATCATTTTCAAGGACCCATCCTTACTCGGTGCATACCATGGAGAACCACCTCTCATACACCCTTCGACACATGTGTGTGTTGTATCTTCTAATGGAACTGACATCAGGGACACCATTCCTCCTACAGAGACCTCTCCACACCCCGAAATCCCACCAGTTAAATAAATATTACCTCAGGGATTCCCTGAGGACCATATGACACCACTTATCCCTGATTTTCCCCTCCCCGAGCGGAAAATCCCGGTTTGGGAGACAATCCCTCAAGCCATTACTCAAATTCCCTTCTTCTACCCCCCACCTAGAGTTCAAGCATTTTAGGTAGCCGCGATGCTTACCCTTCCCAACATGGTTCTTTCCATCCATGTATGGTATCTACACCCACCCGCGATGGTTCCTCAACCATCTCTCCCTCCTCAGCCAGAGGGAATCCCAATGGATATTCCAATCTAGGATCTGGCCGCACCACCCTCACACCTAACTGCCAACACCACTACCACCGTTGGGGCCATATAGAAGAAGAAAGAGCCCACATCTCCACTTCCTCCTCGAGTTCAACCTCCTTGCACACTATGAAAAAGAGAGGGACACCCCACTAATAGATGTCCTTCTCTTACCAAGTTACACAACATGATCCAACTCCCTCGAGAAATCGCATCGCTTGTGGCTTCACCAAGCACATCTAGTACTACTACAATGTCCTCCACTACAGGAATTAAAGCTCTACAAACCAAATTTTCTTGTTCCATCTATTCAAAATATGGCCACTACACTCATCATTTCCTAGATCTACCTCAGTTTCACCAGAGACTAATGACAGTACGTCAAACCTTTCAGAAAGATCCCTCTCCACCACACTTTCTAGTACTCAAGTCACTGACATTCATTATGTCTCTTCCATCGTCCCTTAACATATGAGATGCCCTTGCTCTCTTTATGACTCACTAGCTCACTTCACATATTGGTGTCCTTTGATTGTGGCATACCGAGGTATTCATTCAACCCCTATTCAACCACATATGACCACCTCACCACTGGTCCTTCCCTCTTTAGACACTTTCAACATCACCACCCCTAAACCTACCCTTGTATGACCCTCTGTATGACCCCTAACTCAAAACTAGGAAATTCATGCTATGTAGGAGGATGGGACCACTAAATTGACTCTTGCAACTCTCAGATCGGTCAGCTTGAGATCCCGTAATCTACAAATCTCCTCCAAATACGCTCGTCAAATCACTATAGCAATGGGTGTGAATGAGGTGGGATTGTGGGCCCACCAACCATATATAGTCCCTTTTTCCAAACTTCCACACCCAGTTACAGGAGCCCAGAGCCTTTGTTTCCAGATCTGTCTTTAGCCATGGAATCATGGTTTCTCCATCTACACAGTCAGGTTCCCCGGGTCACCATATGAACTTGGCCCCGAGGGAGCATTTGTCTCATGTCACGTCCAGGCATACATGCTTATGTTCAAAATTATCAAATAGTTGTTATATGTTCTTTATCATCAGATATTGTTCACATCGGGTATTCAGTTTTTAATGTGTACAGGTACTTGGTCATCAAAAATAGTGCATTCCCTTCAGGTATATATTCAACCCTGGTATGATATCATTCCCTCTAAATCTCAATTTCATCTCCCAATAACACCCTCTAATGTTCACCTTTAGGGTCCCTACATCTGTCTATGTAGTACCATCACCTCTGTTACATTTTGGTATTGTTACCCGGTAACACTCTCTCCCACATGAGTTGTCCCATTCATAGTTCCCCTTGGAAATTTGACACTCATGTTGCTTTCACCCCCTAGGGATGGGAGTCTCGATAGTATTATGCACTTATAAGAATAAGACACATACTTATTCTCATCATAATGCTAGATTTCCCAATGGAATCCCAAGCTATCTCATCTCAGTTCTCTTTGACTACACCTCCACAATATCATTAACCCTCCATTTCATCCACCATCAGTTTTCCCATCTATAGATTGACCTCCATTCATTTACCTCATACAAAAACCCACCCATGGGGCCCCCACCCTCCACCAGTTCTCTTCCCAACTTTTTCCTTCATAGGCCAAGCCATCTTTCACTGGGGCACCTATTTCTATATCTGTACACTCATCCCAAATTATTCTTTATTTATTTTCTAATTGTAAAAATCCTTTTTTTCCAACATTTACTTATCTTTGTTTCATCACCCTTGATGACCTTCTCTTCCTGGAAATGCAACCCATGTCACCCTTGGTTGGGGCATCCACTCTCCTTTTCTCATTTTGACATCATTCATGAGCGCCAAGTATCCCAAAGTCCATGTACCACTGATCTTTGAGTTTTTCCACTTTGTCAAGTTATTAGCAACATTACTTATCTTCGACATCGAGATATACAGGCCTGCAGGTTGCACGAGGAGCGCCCAAGGGTGGCGCATAAAAGAAGTCCTTTTTGGACTTAAAATCAAGCGAGCGGGCAAAATTATGGTGTCAACGGTCCAGATCCGTCCATATGAGAATATCAATGGCCGGCGGGAAATCGTTGGTGGTAGAGTTGCGCCAAGATTAGGTGCGATGGATAGCGCCTATACTTCATGCAGGAAAGATAGCAGCCATCAATCCAAAATATGTGTGGCACGATATCTAGTCACGTCAGCGATTTGGCATTCGGGAGTTCAAGGGGTGAGGATTCTATGTTGTTCTACATCTCGAAACCCCAAACCCCAAAAGCATCGAAAGTGCCCAAAGTCGGGCCCGCAGTATCACGAAGCAACCTCAGTCGTTCATCCACAGGAGACACCTGGCACGCGATTAGGTTCCTCGCCATTTCACCCCTCACAATTTCAAGACGCGAAGATCAGCTCCATTGCATCTTGATGCGCGAGGTGCCAGGAGTGTCCAGGACCCAGGCCCATAGTATCGCCAAGTGGATTCAGGGCCGTTAGATCTCAGAGGGATGCGTGGCACCAGATTGAGCCGTCTCGACGTTTCTCTCATCGCATTTTCAAAAAGCAGGGATTAGCCCCCCCCCCATTCGCAAATGTCGAAAGCGCCTTAGGAATAAGCACATAGTCACAGCCCGTGGTTACATGGGGAAAGAATGAAGATGTGTAAAGAAGGCCAAAGGCACTGAGTTCAGTACCAGAGGGGATCATCGCGATCTCCATGCACCATATGATGCTCCCTCGATCCTGGTGTTCACTCAGAGTAAATGAAGATGAGGACGGGTGGTTGAAGCCTCCTTTCATTCATTAAGTGTGAACAATGGAAAGTCTAGCAAGTGGTCTGCTTGAAGAGGTCCTACGTGCTGGTTGTTCCAAAGAATCCATGTTGAAGTCCTCGACTAGATAGGGAAGTCCGCACATGCTAGCTCAACGCTTAATGGCTCAGCTACCCTCCTTGCAGGAGCCATGCACAGTAAAGGTGGCGTCTGACAGGGATTATCCGTCCGAATTTGGCTAAAGGGACACCATACTTTGGATGACTGAACATGCCTCTATGAGGCGAATTTTCTTGAGTATATAAACTCAATATTCRTATTTGGTATCTATCGATGGTTGAGCAAGGCTCCCGATTGTAAATTTTTGATGAAGCGCTAGTCCCTCTGGTTAATGTATAAGGCATTTGAGACTTCTTACTTTATGGATGTCAGCCTCTTTTCCATCTCTTGTATACTGTGTTAGAACAACTCGGAATTGGAGGATCCAGTCGAGTTGTAGCTATTATAGGATGATGTAGGTTGGATCACTATAATAATTACATTGTTTCTAATCGGTTCCTGTTATTTTCGTAGCGCTGAACGACTTAGAATTGGAGGATCCAGTTGAGTCACTCTTCAGCTCCTTGAAGCTCCGGACCAAGAGGATCTTGGCTTCTAAGTTTTTCATCCTCAAGCTTCCGAAGGATTGTCACCCGAGGCAGTCTTGCTCGCCCTTCTCACAAGTCTTCCCTCTGTCACCCTTTAATCCATTTACTGACAGAAGTTGGATCAAGACCTCCCTTGCTGCATACATACCAGGCCCGGTCTACCGAGTCAAATTTTTATCTTATTGAGTCTTTACCCTTTTGATCACCCCATTTATTAAACCGTGACATAAAAACTGATGGGCGTCGGGCTCTGCTCCTGCAAGCAATCCAGGAGTGACTTCTGACGATAACATTTCTGGCTCCGTTGCCAGGGATGAAGTTGAAGATTTTCCCTGGGCAGAACGACATTGAGCCTCTGATTCTGAAGGTGCATCAGACATCAGAGCCCTTCAATATTTCCATTGTGCACTTGGTGAATCCACTGTGGTGACTCCAAGGTTTCCACAGCACTATTTCAGTTGTGGCTACTATTAGCACACCTAAAAGCTAACCCTAAGGAGCTTTCTTGAGAAGGTTTCAGCAGTTGCTTTCTCATCCTGAGAAGCTTCCTCGGGTAACAACAATGTTAGGATCTGGCCTTTTATGGTGAACAAGGACCAGACACATTCAAAGCTACGCATCTTTCACCTGGCGAATCCATGATTCATGGATCGATTGACGAATCCACTGGTTCGATATGGAGAAAATCCTTGCTCGCAGGTTTGCTCCTTTTAATTTTTCTGATATTCCTGTTTTTCCTAATGTTGCCCCCTCTCTGAATGAATGGGGTGATTATTTTCCCATATTTGGAAAATGTGAAGAGGACAACCCTGCTCATCACCTCAGTGAGTTTCATGAACTCATGCGTCAGTGGGAGATACATCATGAGGATGCATTACTTAAGATGTTCTTATTCTCGTTAGCAGGGGATGCACGTAAATGGTATCATTCTTTACCCCCTACTAGCATTTCTTCATTCTCAGAGTTTCATGCAGCTTCCATCGCCTATTGTCAGGAGTTTTATCCCTCTGAGTTAATTTGTCATAACTGTGGTGAGGGATACCACAACTCTGTACAAAATGAAGCTATTTCTGACATAGGCTGTGAGGATAATCCTGACAACCTGGATCAGAAATCATTCCTTTCTTCTCCCCATTCATCTACATCAGAGGAGTGTTATGGAAGTGATGAAGATCCCAGGGAGGAAGAAGACACCCTGAGTGAGATGAGGGAACATGTGAAGTATCTCTCTGTTCAATTAGAAAGGTTGAAATCTGAAGACTGTGCAGAGGATTTTCCAGCCTGGGAGGAAGAAGATGACCTGAGTGAACCAGTGGAGTGGGCGATATTCCCCACTCCCCAATGTGCAAAATTGGAATCTGAAGACAGCGAAGAGGATTTTCCAGTCTCTGAGGAAGATGATCTAAGTAGCTCTTTTGAAGAGATTATTGAAGATTTCTTGGATGCGTTAGCATCTTCCCCCGATGAGCCTGCTGTCTCAGATTTAAACGAAGAAGCCATTGTGGAAGAGAATTTCTTTCTCTTCCTTCATGAGATTTCCCATGATGTATTTACATTTGGGATCGAAGAGAAGGATCGGGATACCATTCCCATTTCACAATATGGGGGAGTTCATGGAAAAGAGGAGGAGGAACCAGAGGAACGACTGAGCACGCATTTCTTTTTCTATCTAGAGCCAGTCAGTGAGCAGCCACCAACCAAGATCAGTGAGCCTACAACAGTCATCCACTCACCTATGCTTGTCAAAGATATTCAGCCACATGAGAATAGCTATGTAGTAGAGGAGGCTGCCTGTCGCCAATTTTCCGAAATTTGTCACTCATTCTATGATCCTGTCAACAAGTACATGGAGTGGAATTTTCCCTATGCCTTGGGGCCGCCCTATTTCAT
>ML793985.1:237339-273368 GCA_009831015.1 Picea engelmannii | reverse complement strand
AATGTTAGAAAAATCACTTGTCTTCGGCATCGGGATATCCAGGTATGCAGGTTGCACGAGGAGCGCCCAATCACATCGCATAGAAGAAGTCCTTTTCGGACTTAAAATCAAGCGAGCGGGCAAAATTATGGTGTCAACGATCCAGATCTGTCCATATGAGCAGATCAATGTTCAGCGAGAAATCGTTGGTGGAAGATTTGCACCAATATTAGGTGTGATGGATAGCACCTATACTGCATGCAGGAAAGATAGCAACCATCCATCCAAAAGATGCATGGTGGGAGATCTAGTCGTGTCGGCGATTTGGCATTCGGGAGTTCAAGGGGTGAGGATTCTATTTTGTTCTACATCTCGAAACCTTGAACCGCGAAAGCGCCGAAAGAACCCAAAGTCGGGCCCGCAGTATCACGAAGAAAACTCAGACATTGATCCACAAGAGACACCTGCCACGCAATTAGTTTCCTCGTCGTTTCGCCCCTCGTGATTTCAAGGCACGAAGATCAGCTCCGTTGCATCCCGATGCGCGAGGTGCCGGTAGTGTCCAGGACCCAAGCCCACAGTATCGGTGAGTGGATACAGGGCCATCAGATCTCAGAGGGATGCATCACACCAGATTGAGCCATCTCAGCGTTTCGCTCATCGCGTTTTCAAAAAGCAGGGATTATCTCCCCCCCCCTTTCGTGAATGCCGAAAGCGCCTTAGGAATAAGCACATGGTCACAACCTGTGGTTACTTGGGGAAAGAATGAAGCTATGTAAAGAAGGCCAAAGGCGTCGATTTCAGTACCAGAGGGGATCATCGTGATCTCCATGCACCATCTGATGTGCCCTCTATCCTGGTGTTCGCTCAGAGTAAATGAAGATGAGGACGGGTGGTTGAAGCCTCCTTTCATTCATTAAGTGTGAGTAATGGAAAGTTTGGCAAGTGGTCTGCTCGAAGAGGTCCTACGTGTCGGTTGTTCCAAAGAAGCCATTCCGAAGTCCTTGACTAGACAGGGAAGTCTACACATGCTAGCTCAGCGCTTAATGGCTCATCTACCCTCCTTGCAGGAGCCATGCGCGGTAAAGGTGGCGTCTGACAGGGATTATCCGTCCGAATTTGGCTAAAGGGACACCATACATTGGATGACTGAACATGCCTCTGTGAGGCGAATTTTCTTGAGTATATAAACTCAGTATTTGTATTTGGTATCTATTGATGGTTGATCAAGGCTCCCGATTGTAAAGTTTTGATGAAGCGCTAGTCGCTCTAGTTAATGTATAAGGCATTTGAGACTTCTTACTTTATGGATGTCAGCCTCTTTTCCATCTCTTGTATACTTTGTTAGAACAACTTGGAATTGGAGGATCCAGTCGAGTTGTAGCTGTTATAGGATGATGTAGGTTGGATCACTTTAACAGTTACATTGTTTCTAATCGGTTCCTGCTATTTTCGTAGCGCTGAACGACTTAGAATTGGAGGATCCAGTTGATTCACTCTTCAACTCCTTGAAGCTCCGGACCAAGAGGGTCTTAGCTTCTGATTTTTTCATCCTCAAGCTTTTGAAGGCTTGTCGCCCGAGGTAGTCTTTCTCTCCCTTCTCACAAGTCTTCCCTCTTTCACCCTTTAATCCATTTACTGACAGAAGTTGGATCAAGACCTCCCTTGTTGCATACATACCAGGCCCGTTCTACTGAGTCAAAGTTTTATCTTCTTGAGTATTTGCCCATTTTATCACCCCATTTATTAAACTGTGACATAAAAATTGATGGGTGTCGGTCTTTTCTCCTGCAAGAAATCCAGGAGTGACTTATGATGCTAACACAAGCCTCTGGCACAATTTAACCCCATATCTAGTCGTCCCCCTAACATTAGATATAGTTTTATGGTTGTTTCCAATCATCCTTCAAACATACCCCAACCAAGGGCAGTCTTGAGTCTCACCACCTCTTGACTTTGTCCATGTTCCTTATTTATACCTGATCTCATCCCAATAGATTTCATGAATCCCTTTGCTTCTTGGAGTCACATCTCCCTTTCTGTCGACATCAACACCGTTTCTAGAAGGGAAACAATATATTGGCTCTCATTACCTTCACAATGAGGAGCCTCAGATGAAATAGAGAGAATCATCATTGCTCTTTGATTCTGTTGACCCCCATGACATTCGACTTCAAAAAAATATCATGTTATGGTGGGTCTTACTATGTGACTATTGCAGTTGTTTTATACCAGTTGAAGACCTCTGAATTTTTTAGGCCATCAATTCCTAGGAGTCATCGATGCTTCTTACAAGCGTCCTTGCCTCTTTTTAGAGTATGTTCACCATTCAGAATTGTCATCTCCCCTTATCAAACCACCCCCGAGGGCACTGCAGTTATCTACATCAACATACAACTTCAGTTACTGTCTTACATTTTGAGTTACATGACAAGAGCATGGGGAATGCCCGCCTTGTTTGTATACATATTTTCTTTTTCTCCCTAGAGAATGGTTTGGATCCCACAGTTTCCCCTCTCCCTCCGACAAATTTCTCTTGTAGTTCCTCTCAACACTTTTCATTACAATGGCACTCTCAGTAGAAGAAACATTGATGTATTTTGGCTATACATATGCTCCTAACCTCACACATTAGGGGGCATCGGTTATCACTGAAATTTCGTCTGCAACATTGCACGCAAATGGTTACAAAAATATAGCAATTCAAACAACAATTAGTTCACCTACAACACCAAAATGCATTTCAAAAGGAAACAACTATAGAATTGGGAAAAAATTGACATGCACAAAATCACTACACGAAGCACGCGCATAGTGTGTGAGCCAACAAAGCCCGTAGAGTGCACAATGTGCAAAATGCGTGATTATGTACGAGAAAAGATACGAACTCTTATGAACGGTGCATTTATGGTTCTTGTCGGGCCCCCAAACACTTATGGACCAGCTCCCAACTTTATTTGATCTCCAAATATGAGCGAAATCTGAATGGGGGGATGGTCAAGGACCAAAGGGTTCCCTAAAGGGCCCCATGTTCACACTAAGAACGAGTTGAATTTTTCCGTGAAGAAATGCTATAAATGGAGGCCATGGGTGCACTAAGAAACCAATATATTCATAGTATTATTATGCTGCATCAATCCTCCCTTGAGAATCCTCTTTTCTCCTTGGATTATTCAAGCACCATTGCAATATGCCTTTCCACTCACCTCTTGAGGGAATAGGCATTGATTTTTTTCATCATTTGCCATTTTTATTCCATTGTAAGAAGATCTCTCCATTAGGGAACTTAAGATCCCTCCCAAGGAGGAAGAGGGGACCCATAAGTCCTCATTTTTTCTCTATGGTGTTTTTCCAACTAATGTACTTATCCATTGGTGGCATAATCTTTGTCATTGGTTGATTGTTTATGGTTCTAATTTTCTTATGCATTCTAGTTTTTATTTCTTTAGTTGTTTTAGTTTGTTTATTTGTTTATTACATGTGTTTGGCTTGTTTAACCCACTCATGAACTTATGTCTTGTCTAGCAGGCCCAAATAGGCATGCAAGTGCAATTGTTTTTCTCACCTAAGTGACGAAACGGGCACAACATATTGTTATGTTGCCTCAATCATCCCTTGAGAATCCTCTTTTCGCCTTGAAGTATTCAATCACCATTGCAATAGGCTATTCCACTCACCTCTTGAGGGAATAGGCATTAATTTTCTTCATCATTTTCCATTTTTATTTCATTGTAAGAAGAGATCTCCATTAGGGAACTCAAGATCCCTTCCAAGGAGGAAGAGGGGACACATAAGTCCTCATTTTTTCTCTACAGTGTTTTTCCAACTAATATAGTTATGCATTGGTGGAATAATCTTGGTCATTGGTTGATTGTTTATGGTTCTAAGATTCTTAGGCATTCTAGTTTTTATTTCTTTATTTTCTTTAGTTTTTTTATTTGTTTATTACATGTGTTTGGCTTGTTTAACCCACTCACGAACTTTTGTCTTGTCTACCAAGCCCAACTAGGCATGCAAGTTCCATTTTTTTTTTCACCCAAGTGACAAAATGGGCACAACAATTATGGAGTCGAAGAGAGATACAAGTTGGGGTTATTATCCTAACGATGCCTCTAAGCTCTCTGAAGACTAGGATGACTATTCTTCTACACAAGAGGATGAAATTGATTATTTGATAAGGTTTATAAGGAAAGCAGTTGACTTCGCCAAATGGAACGGGGATGATGAACATCTATTGACTAAGCCAAACCAAGAAGATGTGCTTACTAGAGAACCCTACCCCCCTCCATCAACACAATACACTAGAATACATGAAGCAGTTGATTGCGAAGGAGGGGACTAAAAGAAAGGATATTAAGTTTTAGAGTGGTATAGAAATATGGGGGAGCCTGACAACATTGAGGGATGCACAAAGTTTTGGCTTGGACCCTTCAACATCATAATGAAGTCAGTCACCAATTCCTACTACTTGTCCATGATCGAAGGGAGGAAACATCCATTATAGGATAGTGGAAACCTCCTCAAACCCCATCATGGGGTAGATACTTGACTTCAGTGGTAAGCATAGGTAAGTTAGGATATGTAGTAATTTGCATCCATTGTACATATGATTTGATATCATGTTAGCGTAGTTGTAGTTGAATTTTCATATTGTCTTGATTCATTATGTATATATGTATGTTCATAATCATATGTTAGACTAGAGATGTTTTTATTTTATCATATATGGATGAGGGGTGATATCACAACCCTAGGGATTACTAATATCTTTTGTTGAGATTTAGCAAGAACATGTCATAGAAAATATGTTTAGGTTCTCATGTTCTATATGGTGAGCACATGTCCTCGAGTTGGAGCCAAATGTTATCCCCTATCTTAGGTATAACAAAGGATATCATGGCTCGAGGCCCACAGGTCCTAAACATGTATTACCAGGAGCCAGGCGACCTTAGCATGTCCACATAGGGCTCCTCTTTTCTTCATTGCAGTCCACATATCAGCAGCAACAGTATCCATCACACCATCTTGGTCCTAAAGTAGCGGTGATTCTTGCTCCATGAGGTAATCATTTCAAGTGTCATGGTATATATCAGTCTAGTTTTTGAATCACTTGAATATGTTTTAATGAATCCTTCTTCATTTCATGATGTTTAATTGGAAAATATTCTCTTTGCCTCGTTCATACCTGGAAGGGTGACATGGTGCCCTAGTAAGTTGATTTCCCTTTAGGATGGGTTTCTACTGGGTGGATCTATGAAAAGTCATCATGTGTTCCCTCCATACTTACCACTTTCCATATTTATACCTTTCATTTCCCCTATCCTTTTTTGGGCATTGGGATTGGCTACACTAGGAAGGGTTGTACCTTACCTTATGGTAACAAGAAGCTAAAGGACCAAAGGGTGAAAGTATTGTTTAAATTACTAAGACAACTGAGTGAGGGGGGGGTGAATCAGTTGTCACTGTGCTTAAACAATTTATGACTATTCAAACAATTTTCAATCTTTTCCAAGTGACCATTAATATTATACAAGATATGAAAAACATAAATAATGAACATCAGTCACACATAAGATATACACAAAGACATATTTTCATGAGGAAACCCATAAGGGGAGAAAACCTTTTCTTCTTCGAATGATAGGCAGTATTTTAAGTTATGTACATCATCTATCTTTGAGAACCAACTCAATGTGAGGCTACCACCTCTATTTTACAAGCTCCAACTTGTTGATATCAACAACTCTTTGGTTTCTCTAGTACCCACTACAAGGAAGCATCAAAACCCTAAGTGTTCCAACACCAACTAGACTTATACAAGAACCAACTTGCATATAGAAAACTCAGTGTTTTTTCTAGCACCACCTTGCCACCCTGTTTTCTAGTCACAACTAGATGGAAGATACAACTTCCAATATTCAAGCACGAAATTGAATACCAGAGGAACACAGTCCTCCCTAGCACCTCCCTACCTCCCTGAATATAACTAAATGACTGATTAACCAACAATACATATATATATCAATTCTTACCACTCCTTCTCTATTATGCGATTCTTATTTTCTTCGCTATTCTTTTGTTATGTTCATACTTGGCTTTGTTGTCTCTTTCTATCTATTCTTTATTTTTTCCTCTCATGATATTTGGTATGTACATTCTTCCCTCTTCACCATTTCTGTTCTTTTCAGCTTCTGTTTCTCATCTCTGAGTTTGATTTCACACTATGCATACTGTGATTTTCCTTTCTCCCAGCTCAACTCATTTTTCAGTGAGAACAACAAAAAAAAACTCACACAGTCACATCCATTTCTCTTTTATGCTATTCCCCCGATTCAGTTACACCTCAAATATCCAAGGAAACGCCTCAGCAACTGAATTTCCAAACGTCTAAGAACTATGATTCCGTTCATCTAACTAAATCATAACTGAACAATTAACCGTGAAGTGACACAATAACCCTTTGATCAAATTCCCGATTAACCAACTATTACACCTCAATATTGCTCACTTCGATAAGTGTTGTAAGTGTCACATGTTCCTTACAACTTTCACAAGTGTCAAAAGTTGTTCACAAGTGTCGCAAATGTTGTTCAAGCATACTACCATAATGACGACACTAAGGAGGCACTTAAGACATCTCACACACTTGATTTGGAGGAGGGAAAATTATTAATTGAAGTCAAGTAACTTTTATCACCTGAGAGGATCTCTTAAACAAATGTTTTGAAGGTGAGAACTCCCCTACATCAGCCTTAGGAGCACTAGCGCTCCCCTATAAGGTCTCAGGGAGAATTATAATGCTTATCTACCCCTCTGAAGGAGCGCTATCCATCCTTGGAGTGCTGGCGCCCCCCTCAAGCTTCCTAGGGAGTGCTATAGCGCTCTGATGCCCCTTTTGAGGGAGCACTATCTAATCTGAGGCAGTAGTTGGCCCGTTGAGGAGAATAAGGGGAGGATCTTTCAAGTTTGGAAGGAAGTTGCATTCGAATTCTTGGTTCCATCAAGAGATCCCTGATCCAAGGAGGGAATTCCTCAACTTGTTCTAAAGATAACTCAAGAGGTTAAGCTTCTCTTAACCTATATAAGAAGGCTCTATGGTGGTGAAAAAGGGGAAGAATTGCTAGCATGAAACCTATGATATCATAGGAAACACACAGTCAGTCAAAAGAGAGTGATCAGTGAAGCTGCTATCATCCAGGTTGTGGATCTTTCGATCAAGGGTTAGACGAAGGGGACTTGACGAAGTTGTTGCATTTGCATCTAGGATTGTAAGTATTGTTGTTGTTATTCTCATTAATATGACACGCTTGGCTTGTTTCTTTCTAGTTTGTGTCTGATCTTACATGAACTTATCATTGATAGATAGATCTATTTTCAAGCTAATATCAATAGAGTAGGAAGTGGTCGTACTTTGTTTGTCTACAGGACTCAGTGAGGAGCGAGAGTTTGGAGCTCGATTTGGAGCATGTAGGGACAAACGTTGATAAAGAGGTACTTCTATTCTTCTTCCTTCTCATGTATTAGTTTGTATAAATTTGAAAGGATTTCAGTGTCCACATTAAGCACTTTCTATCTGATAGTTAGGGTCTATCTCTTTGAGGCAATCTACCTGTCCGTAGGGAGATTTTCCTACAGCATAAACTGGCAACTCCGTTGGGGAGTCCTCAAATCGAAACTTCTTATTTTGATTTATCCTCATAGAACTTGTTTTACCCCTTGAATGTTTCAGACCTGGTTCACTCCTCTTTTGATTGGTTTCATGACCTGATTGACTCCCTACCCCATCACACTCAACCTAATTGTCAAAACTGAACTGCAATTTTTGGATTTTTGACACTTTTAGGAGCTTTTTGAACCTGGCGGCCCTATCCCTGTGTTAACAAAGCGCCAACACTCCCTGAGTGCCTTACACAGAGTGATATAATGCTCCTTGTCCTTGACAACAGAGTGCCAACCCTCCTTTGTCCAATAAACCTTCCAGAATTGTTTTTTCATTGTTTTACCTCTGTGTTTCTCTTGTTGGGTCACCTTGTGAGTCAATCCTTCTTCCTTTCCAGCTTTGACATCTGTCTTTTTTGAAGAACAAACATCTTGTTGTTTGGGTTTTGTATCCTCCTTCACTATTGTTGTTGATTTTTTCTGTCATTTGGAGTTTGAAACCCATGCATTGTCTTTCTCTCTTTTTTGACTAAGGGAAAAATGTTGGTGAAGGTCATTAGAGGCTTACGGATCTTTCCATTTGATTTTAGTTAAGGTCATTGTTCTTCGACATTTCTTTTGGTGTGAAGTTCTTGATTTTTTCCTTGATTGTTTCTTTTCTTTTGCTTCTTGTTTTGATCACAACGAGAGGGTGTATTGTTTGTATGATTCTTACTTGTGTTGGTCTGATTTTCATTCATCCAAGAAGATAATTAGCAAGACAAGCATTGTTTTGAATGAATCATTATTCATATGCAAACAATAAAAAAGCATCTTCATGATTGATTGTGCAGGTTAGAAGGTATCTCAAAAGTTGTAGCGTCACATCAGGATTTGATTTGAAGAAAATTTGTTTGAGGACATTCCTTATTAGTGCTTGTTAGTGAAAAAAACTCTCTCTCTCCCTTAGATAGATGTTCATCGAAAAGAAATGACTGCTTATCATCTTTGATGCATTTTTTGGGACTAAGTCATAATTCCATTTGTTTCACTTCCATGCACCCCTTTTGAGTAAATAACAACTATAAAATGAACACTAATAAAAAATTATCTAGAAATTTTTCTTTTCTAGGATCCTCCACCAACAATAGACTAGGCTTAGTACTTTGGATTAGGCTGTGAGCATAACTCTCCAAAGTTTCCAAAAAAAATAGTAGCATCCTGAGTTAGGGAGAGTCAAATCCAATTATCATATAATTCTGCCTAGGATCCCCCTCTCACACAGGGGTTACGCACGAGGTCGCATTCGGGTGAGTTACGGAGATTATCCCTCCGTGGTTTAACTGATTGTGGTGGTTAGATCGTATTATGGGGATCGCTTAAAGCTAAATCCACAATTACTGCGTGGAATCCTTTTAGTTGATTTCAGGCTCGATACCCTGCCTGTACATTTTTCGGACTGTCGACTATTCCCAACTAGGGGCTGACTACGAATTGGTAACCTTAGTGGCCATAATATTTAGGGTCTTACACAAGGTGACAGTGAAGGGAAGTCTCATTGTACCTGGAGAAAACATTGGTCAAACTCACTCGGGATCATTGGAGGGTAAATCCACAATTACTGTGTGGAATCTTGCACCAAGGCGTAAGTCCGTTAAGCAGGTCACCATTGTAACTTTTCCACCCTATCCTCTCCCCTTCTAGACTTGATCACGTGACGTTGGATTTCATCACCAACTAGTACGGTCATCGAGAGAAGGTCCCATTTTCTTGGTTGTGATTCTTAGATTCTATTAGCGTATGCTGTTTCTTTTTGGTAGTTGGCCATAGATCTCTTTCACCGACTTTTTTTCACCAACATCAACCCTCCACGCCGTTTGCGGAGGCTACAGGGACTTCCTCCAAAAAACATGGAAGGAAACACCCCTCTACCCCCTAATTCAATGGAGGAATCTCCTCAACAGAGCGAGGTTCAAGGAACTACAAATCCCCAGGAAGAAGTTCCCACTCCTTTAGAGAATTTTCAAATTGTTTCGGAGTCTCCGGAAGCTTTCCGCATTTCGGAGGGATATGAACGACGTGTCCTCCAACTGAATTCCGCTAGTGAATTTGTCGTCGTCAATCCTTCGGACATCCCGAATGGGTCTCATCAAAACCCTTTAGCCGATGACCCTTTTTGGACCACAGACATTGTTCAAAGTCCACCGCGCATGGTGCGAGATCTTTATGGAATAGGGATGGGTGTCGACGCACCTATTTCCTACACCGTACCCCTAAAGCATTTTACCGGTACCACCGCTTTTACAGCCACACCGCTCATTGGTCCGAACACACCGTCCGTTGGCCCAAGGTCTACTCTTCCCCTCCAGATGGCCCATTCTACAATAGTCCCTCACATTCCGACTATTCCCGTCAGTAACGCGGTGGTTAACCAAGTTGCGATTGGCACAACTGTAACACCAAGACCTACATCATCACTCCCTTTTGGGTACAGAGCACTGAATGCTTTCACTGCCACTACTACCTAAGTTATGCAGGGAGGTTCCATACCTATCCAACAACCCGGAGGGACCGGTCTTGGTGGTCCTAATCCGCTCAGCGGCAACGGTCAGTCATTTACGTCTGGTTCTCAAATTTCGGGAACTCTCCCTCAAGTTGGGGGGCATCCTCCCACCGGAGGACAAATTCCATTTGGGGGGAACCCTCATGCTGGGGGGAAGCCTCAATCCAGAGTCTACCATCAACCATATGGACAAAATGTGTCTGCCACACCCAATCCATGGAATGTCCCTTTTCCAAGAAACCCACAGTTCTCGGCAGGACACAATTCTCAGACTCCGCAACAACCTCGTTATGGAAAAATGCCAAACCCAGCCTATAACCCTCAAAACCCATCCGGTTATCCTCCACTCACACATGCTTCTCAAAACACCTCAAATCCTGTGTACCCTGGTCAACACCAATCTCATACAAGAGGGCCCACTAGTTACAATTATCCACATAACCCAGTGATTGGCCCAACTGGTGTCCCCATGCCGCACCAGCATTACCCACAGGTTAATCAACAACTACCTTTTCTAGCTACCCTGGACCTTCCAGACTTGTCTCGGTTAACGAATGATCCTATTTATCATTCTCTAGTTTGGCCAGCTATTCCAGCTAAACTTCCTTCTGATATCCCAAAATTTGACGGAAAGTCCGGAGAGGACCCAAACAACCATGTGATGACTTTCCATTTGTGGTGTTCATCCAACTCCCTCATGGACGATTCTATACATTTGCATCTTTTCCAACGAACGCTTACAGGTTCCGCGGAAAAATGGTATATTGAACTACCACGCGCATATTTTCACGATTTCAACTCCCTCGCCATGTCCTTCCTCACACACTTCCAGCTACCCATTCGATACGAGACGGGTACTGAACTATTAACCTCCCTTCGTCAGACAACTTCCATACATATCTCCGATCATATTCATGAATGGATACGACGACGAAGGCTAATCAAAGAGGTCATTCCTGACCAATTGTTAGTGGAATGGTTCACTAAATCATTGTTACCCCAGATTGCTCGTGATGTTGCCATGGGTGGTGTAGTTACCGAGGAAGAAGCTATTGCTCGAGCTCAGTACTTAGACTTAGTCTATTCACAGTTTGGTACTCTGTACGAGTTGACACCGAGTGCTACCCGTGCCACTAATGATCCATCCAAACCATCATTTACTTCCCATGCGGATGGAGTTATTGGCTCCGTCAAAACCCAATCTACTTCTCAGTTGACTAGAATGACTCAGCGGCCCGTTTCGACAGCTGCTCCCAGCTCGACTGCACCCTCTTCTACCCCCCCTCAAACTCAGGTCTCTGAGGTGAATGCGGTCCAATCAACCCCTTCACAATAACTTGGGGGAAAGAAGAAAGCGATAAATAAACCAAAGAAAAACAATAACAACGAACAACCAAAAAATCAACCGCAAACCCCTACTGACGGAAAACAACCACAACGAAAACCGAAATTCCCATGTCTCATTTGTGGTGACGATCACTACACCAGAGACTGTCCACATCGCAATGAAGTGGCCAAGATTTTCAAGGGAAATTCACAACCCACTGTGCTTACTCAGCCTTTTCCATAGCAGTAATCTTTGGTTGGTCAAACCCCCACCGCAGGGGGCAGTTCCAACCAATCCCATGATGAGGCCTCGACAAGTGCCCACATTTACATGTTTAATAGGGTTAATCTAACCACTCACTCTGCAACATATGACATGCCAGTTAAACCTGATAAACCGAAGACTACTAATGGTTCTGCACCGGACCTGTTACCATCTCCCATTAGTCCTCCATCTGCTAGCCCTCCATCCGGGCCACTTCAGATTGAGAAACCTTCATTTGACTCCATCTTACGCCCTCCTAAGAGAACCATCTGGAAATCTACCTTCAATCCTAATTCACGAGCTGCCCAAAACTACAACATTGTAGAAGATTTGGCCCAAGAACCGTGTGCCATGTCCGCCTTGGAAGTTCTACAACACTATCCCAGCCAACGCAGAACGCTCTTAGCTACTCTCGGTGATTTCGATCCCAAGTCATCAAATAACCTCACGTTTAATCTGGATGATCATCAACTGCGACTCTCCCACCAGTTAGCTTTTCAAATTGATGTTGTTGTTCACAATCAACAAATCCACTGAACTATCTTAGATGAGGGATCCTCCACTTGTGTCATGTCCTTATCTTGTTGGAAAGTCTTAAAATCACCTACCCTTAACAAATCCCCTACGATGTTACGTGCTTTCGTTGGACGAGGTTTTCATCCTCACGGATTATTACAATCCTTAGTCGTTCAGTTGGGCAGCAAAACTGTTACCGTTGATGTCGAGGTGGTCAATGCCCCCCTCGATTACAACCTACTACTCGGAAGAAGTTGGTTCTATGCTATGACTGTCGTCGCCTCGTCGGTGTTTCGATGTGTACAATTCCTCCATCAAGGCAAAATTGTCACCGTCGATCAACTTGATTTCTATACACCCGACGCTCGCATCCCTGCCACCAACAACATTCCCTTTTTGGRAGACCACCCAGTTACGTATGAAAGTGTTGGTGTTGGATTATGGAAAGATTCTAGCCTTATGGGTACTTTCCCTACACCACTTCCACCTACCGCGCATCATATTGCCGCCGTCAATATGATCTCAACTATGCCTTATCAATCCTTGGAATCATCTGATCCTTGGATTGTACCTAGTCCTCTGGAATTCGATGTGCTCGGTGAAACTATGCCACTTAGCCCAGTCAAGGCCACATATGTAGCTATTCAATCTACCTCTCCCTCTTCGAACAATTTACATTTATTATCACCTGATGCCTACTCGGTGCCCTCATGGTTGGATTCCCTGTCATTCGTTGTTGATTACATTTCCCAAATTTTTCCTTCTGACGAATCTATTATGGAAATGCTTATCGTTGATGATCTTCCTTGGGATGATAACCATGATCAATCCTCTTTTCTTCTACCTTTGGAAGAAATTCACCAAGACATACACTCTGTCTTCCCTCCCGATGTTACCGATGCTCCGCAATCTCCTATCCTCACACAAGATACTCTCTCTGAGGGGAATATGGGTAACATCTCTACTACGATCGTTATTGATATTTTGATCAAAGAAGGTGTCATGGAAAACATTAACCTTGGTGCTAATTGCACACTCGAGGAAGTGGTCTCTTACACTGCTTTGTTTAAATAATTGTGATGTCTTCGCTTGGAGCTATGAGGAAATGCCAGGGATCGACCCTTCAATCGTCGTGCATGAAATCAAGACTTACCCTAATGCAAAACCTATTCGACAAAGGCTTCACCTAGTTCATCCCAAGAAAATCGTAGCTATAAAGGCAGAAGTTGAAAAACTTCTAAAATCTGGCTTTATCTATCCTATCCCTTTGACAGAATGGGTCTCCAACCTTGTTCCGGTTGCCAAAAAACAAGGGACCATCCATGTTTGTGTTGACTATTGAGATCTCAACAAAGCCTGTCCCAAGGACAACTACCCTACGCCCTTCATCGACCAAATCATCGATAATTGCATAGGGAGCGTAATCTTCTCTTTCATGGATGGTTTTTCCGGGTATAACCAAATTGAAATCTTACCTGCTGACCAACATAAGTTAGCCTTTATCTTCCCATGGGGAACTTTCGCCTATAAAAAGTTACCATTTGGCCTCAAAAATGCTGGTGCTACTTTCCAATGGGCCATGTCGTACGCTTTCAACGATATCAAGCATATCGTGGAGCCTTACCTCGACGATTTACCGACCCACTCATCCAATCGATCCGATCACATTGATCACTTGTGGGTGATTTTTCTTCGATGTCGATTCTACCGTATTCACTTGAACCCACACAAGTGCATTTTTTCTATCGAATCCGGTCGACTCCTCGGTTTCATTGTCTCCAAAGATGGGATCAGGGTGGATCCCTTAAAGATTAAGGCCATTCTAGCCTTACCCCCGCCTACCAATTTAACCCAACTCCAAAGTTTGCAAGCCAAAGAAAACTTCCTTCGTTGTTTTATCTGCAACTACGCCAAGATAACTAAAGGATTCATGCGGTTACTGCAGAAAAACACCCCTTTCATCTGGGATGACACTGCCCAATGGTCATTCAATGCTCTCAAGCACGCCTTGACCCACGCTCCCTTGTTACACCCTCCAGAGTATACAAAGGACTATATCCTTTACTTGGCCACCTCCACTTCCACTATTGCGATGGTGTTAGTTCAGGAGGACCCCAACGACGAAGAACATGTGATTTATTACCTGAGCAAGTCTATCTGGACCCGAACTCTGATATTCACATGTCGAGAAACTGGCTCTGGCAGCCGTCATCGCTGTCCAGAGATTCTTCCATTACATCTTATTACGCACCAACACGGTGATCGCAGACTCCAACCCCATGTACCACGTCTTGACATGTCAAGTACTTGGGGGAAAATATTCTAAATGGATCATTATTCTTCAGGAATTCGTTCTTGAGTTTACGAAGGCTAAAGCCAAAAAATCCCTGGTGTTTCCAGAGCTTATCTATGCTCTCCCTCGTTCCGATGAAGACATTGAACCTAGAGATTCTCTCCCCGATGAATCTGTCTTCCTCATCAGCACCTTCGATCCTTGGTACATAGACATTCTCCTCTACCTTCAAACCCAATGTTTTCAGCCCAACATTTCTCGCGAAGAGCGTCGACGCATTCATCACCACTCTCATCATTATCTCATCATCGGTGACACATTGTATCGCCTTCGTATTGACACCATCCTTCGACGATGTCTGATTCACGAGGAGAATGAACACATTTTGAACGATTGTCACCTTGGTGCCTGTGGCGGTCACCTTTCCGGGATGGCCACAGCCCAAAAAATCCTACGTGCCGGCTACTTTTGGCCCTCGATTTTCAAAGATTGCATCGAGGCCATCAAAAAATGCCCACCCTACCAAGTATTTAACAAGAAGGCACGCACCCACCCTACTACGTTGCACCCCATTATCACCATCGGCCCCTTTTCCAAGTGGGGTATCGATTTCATGCAGTGTAAGCCTACCTCAGCCGGGGGGCACGGTTATATCATCATCGTCGTCGACTACTTCACCAAATGGGCTAAGGCTATGCCTACCTTCCTAAACGATGGTCGCACTGCAACTCTGTTTATTTTCAACCATATCATAACTCGTTTTGTTGTACCACGTGCCATTGTCACTAATCATGGTGCACACTTCAAGAACCAGATGATGATCGAATTACATGTCAAATTGGGTTTTCGCCATGAAAACTCATCCCCTTACTACCCTCAGGCCAACGGACAAGTTGAGGCCATCGACAAAGTCCTAAAAACCATGATCCAACGCATGGTAGGGGAAAACAAGACATCATGGCATTTACAACTTTTCTCCGCTCTCTGGGCTTATCGCACTTCTGTGAAAACCTCAACTGGATTTACTCCTTTCCAGTTGGTGTATGGCATTGAAGTCATTTTACCAATCGAGTGTGAGATTCTATCGCTCAAACTTAAGGTAGAACTCCTGCCCAATACTTATGATGAAGAAGAATGATTCTTGTATCTATCCAAGCTGGATGAAACATGTCGTGATGCTGCTCTCGTTAATGAGGCACATCATAAATGAATTAAGAGTCAATACGACAAATCCGTCCACCCTCGGACTTTTGCAGAAGGACACTTAGTCCTCGTCTATGACCAAGCTCACGATAAATTGGGGATAGGAAAGTTAGAACCTCTATGGCACGGTCCTTACATCGTGAAGCGTGTTCTACACAGAGGTGCCTACGAATTAGTAGATCATGATGGAATTTCCCTGGGAGAGCCCCGGAATGGGCTTTACCTTAAAAGGTACTATGCTTAAATTACCTAGCATCTGTACTTTGTACATTATTGTATTTTAGTTTGGTGTGTCTATTTCTTTCGCGTGCTCGAGTCTTTACCATTGCCACTCATGACTGTGCTTGTGTTTTCATGCGTAGATGACGTCTTCCTTTCCTATCTTTTTCGGGTTTGCGAATGGCGCTAGTCGACATACCCAAAACATTTCTTCGACAACATGGGTTATTTACCAATTTGACGAGGTGGTGAGTTCAGGAGGTATCTGCTTAGGACCAACAACCAACAACATGGCAGAATATCATGTTGTCATCAGACTGTTGACCCAAGCCTCCTCCCTAGGTATCTCTCGTATCATTGTTTACTTAGACTCCAAACTCATGGTCTATCAACTCAACCGTATCTACGCTATCCGTAGTCCTATCCTGCTACGTCTCCACCTGCAAGTTCATCGTCTTGAATGAATGTTCGATTACAATGAATATAGACACATTCCAAGAGAACTTAATAGTGTTTTGGATTCGTTAGCTAATTACATCATGGATCGGTATCTCGCCCACATATAAGATTTAAGGAAAGAAAAATTGTACATTACATGTAAATTAAAACACATCACAGACATCATCATGTACAAATCATTGGCACTGTAAAAACTTGAAACTTTATATATATATATATATATATGGCGTGACTGAAATGTTTTGATTACATCAAAAAAGTATGTAGAAGAGAAAAATGTCGAGTCTTTAAACCCCTACAATGTTGTCTAACAAGGCATACAAAATACGATCACCAGAGAGACTCTAATCTCCCCGCACTACATTGTGCTGTGAGTAACACATCACCGCGTGCACTACGTGCCTCAGTAGAGAATTGATATTCTCTGGTACTCCCACAGTGTACCTCTGCTGATGTAAAGGCACTTCTCCCCTCTGTAGAGGAGGAATTCCCATCGTGAGGCCTTGGAGGTTTCTTTCAACCTCCCGGAGACCTATCACTGGTACTACTGGATTTGCTACAACTGAAAAGCCCCCACGACGTCCTGGTATCGGTATGTCGGCCGGGCACACTGCTCCCTTGTCTGCATGCTGAAAACAATACATCTTTTAAAAACTCTTCTATATACCCAAAAAAACTACATATACATTAAAAAAATTAAAAAACAAAAAATAGACAAGGTATGGCTCAGTCTCTTACTTGAGACATCCCAGTCTTCCCCCACGGGTAAAATCAAATACATACTCCCGCGGAAATCTACCTCAACATACAGGAAGTCTTCTATCCAGAGATATTGTCGTCTCAGCCAGGCAAAGAAATCACCAGTGAAATAGAACTCTGACTCCGCTACTAGCCTCGGAGACAGACTGGTCCACCTCTCCGTCCTTGGTTCATCCACTGGTCGCACCGCCAGTGCTATATGAGGCTGCATCTGGGGGATGCGCTCCAGGAAAAATGAGACCATAAAAGAGCCATAACCAAACTGTTTCTCTCCCATTCGGCACCGTGAAACCTGTTCCTTCACATTTTGAAGGAACCCTGCACTCTAGTTGAACAGTGTTGGTTCCAAACACTGGACACCATAAGCCACCTGTGATCTTCATTCCAGATGCGTGCTAGTACTTCCCGTCATGCTCGTGATGGAAAACAGTATAGACCGGAGGGGTAGCTCTCGGATATCCTTGATAGGGATTGTACCCCCTACCAGCCTTTCTCCTGGGACACAGTGACGTGCCAGATACATGTCCACTTGCTTAGGTAGCGCCCTCTGCCCAGAAACAGATATGGGAACCCCTCTTTTCAAGAGGCCAGTTAATAAATACACATCTTCTAACTCCATGGTTAGAAGCTGTGTGCCAATCCGGAATCCTTGCTCCGCAACATCCCATAGGTTGATCATATGTTCAAGCAACAAAATCTCCTTCTTGATTTTTTGCAACTTGAAGAATTTGAGTAAGCCACAAGCTTGCAATGCGGCCCATGTGCAAGGACTCCGCAAGGAAGCTAAGTCATCCATCTCATGTTCTCGTTCTTTCCACTCGATCATGGTCGCCGAAATCACCTACAAAACAAAAGAATAAAGAATTTCATTATTTCAACGTTTTGGCAATTTCGAAATTTTTTAAAAGTGATTTAAAACATGAAATCTAACACCCACTTCATTTAAAGTGACCACACCCTCTTCTACAATCACCACGCCCTCTCTTAGCCATTTAATATCCATCATACGACAATGAAACGTTTTTAAATGAAAACAATTTCTTTATGGCTACGTGGGCATATGTGGGGATTTGTTCATGGGTTGTTTGCCAAAAATGACCCATCCAATTAGCTATTGAGGCATTGGAATCTTGGCCATCCCCTTCTAGAACGTTTTTGTAACAAGAATCCCCTTTTTCTATCGTTTTTCAAAGAGGCTGATTTGGTTTTGTCTGGGGCAACTTAGGGCTTCATATTTTAAATTAAATGATGCTATGAAAATGAATATTAAACCATGTAATTGAAAGGAGAGATGAAGATATACATGGTCTGAACGACAAGAGAAATGGTCAGCCGTAGCTCTGGCAGCGAGCAAAACAAGATCCACCTCAAAATTAGAATCTCCACTACTCCAAAATCCTTATGCAAAATGAAATTGTAAATGAAATTTTCATTGTATTGTTATTTATAAATTTCCATTTTTTATAAGGTATAGTCATTTATGGGTTTCTCTAACAATATAATGGCTTCACTAAACCCTTGGTTTGTAGTTTTGGCATCGCAGGTTTCCTGGCAGTTCTGATGGATTATTTACCTTGTCGCGCTTATGAGCATAGTCTTAGTTCGTTCTCGAGCTCGAAAATATGAGAATGCAACCGGGTAAAATTTTATCTCTTTTTCGGACCCGTATGGATACACTAACACACAAAAAAGGAACCCCCCTGGAGTCATCTTTAAACCCTTTTCAGACTCTCTAAATATGAAAATATTGTCGAGTGACCTTGCTTCCTTTCACACTCGTTAAAAGGTTAGAAAGGGCGTCTTTCGATCAGTAGTTTATCTCTTTTTCGGTCTCGTTAGACTACTGTATGAAAAAGGAACTGAGAGAGTTCTCTTTTAAGTGTTTTTCCAAACTCTATAATCCCGAAAAACCTTCGAGTTTTCTGTCTTTGGACTCGTTAAAATACACATCGACAGGCCCATATGGGACCGATCCCTTACTTCTTCCAGTTCGTTAAACAAAGGAAGAGGAACTTACTGAAGGTGAGTTATATCGAGCATGTGTTATCCTCCTCGAGCTTGTTAAATCAAAAAGAGGTACTCGTCTATCTGGATGGGGGAAAATTTGAAAGGAGCAAGGCAAGCAGTCTCTTGAGAACATTGTCCAGCAATTCTTAGAGTCAACCTTGAACATGACACTTTGTCATTTGCACACATCATAATCCATTGAACCTCTGCACTGAGCCAATCCTTTGAGTTCCTTTCACTCCTTTGGGTCACCCGATGCACGTCACAGTATTCACTGCATAGTTTTGGTCCACGTCATGTTTTGTTGTTGTGCCTCAGTGTTCAAGGGAAGTATCTACCTCAAGAGTCAGCCATCCAAAATATATTGCCTCAAAACCTGTGTCAGTCCATTTGATCTACCAATTACATCTCCATGTCCATTTCGTGTCGTTGATGGGGGATACATCAAGGCCCTCCCCCGACAAGTCTATTCCTGTCGAATTCAACACATTATTCGGGAATCAGGCTTAGAAACCAATTAGTACTTTGGGACCTGCATGCCTCAATGGCAGGCCTCCTCACATTCAACAGTAGGTTTACATCATTGACCTGTGATCGGTTGATTCCACGGATGTTCGACTCCAACTCATCCATTCACATTCGTTGGAATGTACTAGGGTACCTTGGGAATCATTGACATTAATGGTGATCTCCCTCGCACATGTTAACGGTTCACACCATTGACCAGTAATCAAGTGGTTTCTGCCATGTTCGACATCAGGACATCTATTCACATGGTTAGATTCATACCATATTGGGATTGGTAAGAAGACCCTGGGTTGAGTGATCACTTTGATATATGCTTTGCCCAGGTTTCGAAGGAGTTTCTATTGGACAAATAACACATACACTGTTACATAGATCCACTTTGTATTGGTCATGGCTATGTCTTGTCATCTTGTAGATCCATTGTGTATTTGTCGTGGCTATGATCAGTCTGAGTCATCAAAGTATAGATCCACATTGTATCTTCAGTGGCTATACCTTCTTATCAATACAATTATGGATCTGCAGTGTATTTTATGGAGGCCATATCTTGCACGTCTTGATCACCCAAGCATAGGTATGCCTGCCTTGGGTTTTGAAATATGTCATGATATTTGTTGGATGTTTGTGTGCAGCTTTCGTCAGGTTCTCCAAGTCTATACCCTTGCTTGAATGTCTACAAATCATTTTAGTTATCAGTTCGCATCTTCTAACTTCATACTTTGGGGGGCAATGTGTTACACCTCAATATTGCTCACTTCGATAAGTGTCGTAAGTGTCACATGTTCCTTACAACTTTCACAAGTGTCGCAAATGTTGTTCAAGCATACTGCCATAATGACGACACTAAGGAGGCACTTAAGACATCTTACACACTTTATTTGGAGGAGGGAAAATGATTAACTGAAGTCAAGGAACTTTTATCACCTAAGAGGAGCTCTTAAACAAAGGTTTTGAAGGTGAGCGCTCCCCTACATCAGCCTTAGGAGCACTGGCGCTCCCCTATAAGGTCTTAGAGAGCGTTATAATGCTTATCTGCCCCTCTGAAGGAGTGTTATCCATCCTTGGAGCGTTGGCGCCCCCCTCAAGCTTCCTAGGGAGTGCTATAGCGCTCTGATGCCCCTTTTGAGGGAGCGCTATCTAATCTGAGGTAGTAGTTGGCCCGTTGAGGAGAATAAGGGGAGGATCTTTCAAGTTTGGAAGGTAGTTGCATTCAAATTCTTGGTTCCATCAAGAGATCCCTGATCCAAGGAGGGAATTCCTCAACTTGTTCTAAAGATAACTCAAGAGGTTAAGCTTCTCTTAACCTATATAAGCAGGCTCTATGGTGGTGAAAAAGGGGAAGAATTGCTAGCATGAAACCTATGATCTCATAGGAAACACACAGTCAGTCAAAGGAGAGTGATCAATGAAGTTTCTATCATCCAGGTTGTGGATCTTTCGAGCAAGGGTTAGATGAAGGGGACTTGATGAAGTTGTCGCATTCGCATCTACGATTGTAAGTATTGTTGTCGTTATTCTCATTAATATGACACACTTGGCCTGTTTCTTTCTAGTTTGTGTCGGATCTTACATGAACTTATCATTGATAGATAGATCTATTTTCAAGCTAATATCAATAGAGTAGTAAGTGGTCGTACTTTGTTTGTCTACAGGACTCAACGAGGATCGAGAGTTTGGAGCTTGATTTGGAGCATGCGGGGACAAATGTCGATAAAGAGGTACTTCTATTCTCCTTCCTTCTCATGTATCAGTTTGTATAGATTTGAAAGGAATTCGGTGTCCATGTTAAGCGCTTTCTGTCTTAGAGTTAGGGTCTAGCTCTTTGAGGCAATCTACCTGTCCACAGGGAGATTTTCCTACAACACCATCATCATTGGATTACATCCATAGGGTATTGTTTTTATCCCATATTCCCACTGGTTGTGACCGAACACTAAATAGAAACTGATTTCGTGATTTCGCATTTTGGATGATTGATTGTGAATCACCACAATTTTCCCAACACGCGATCTCTGAAATGGAGCTTAACTGCTAGCTCCTTCCCTTATCGTGACCACCGACGGTGACTAAGTGCCAAACATCCAAGTGCTTCTCTTTCCATATCAATGGTCCATAGATTTTCTTCTATCTGACGACTGAGAACTCATCGTGACTTTGCATATCGTGAGTTCCTATGTCACACTCCTTTGACTCCTCCAACTCATGATTCAACGAAATGTTGATCGCTCGCCACATGTCCTATGGATCCAATGGCTAGGATTGTTTTGTGACCTTATGTATCGTGCATTCCCATATCATGCTCCTTTGACTCCTCCAGTTTGCAAGTCAGTGAAATTCCAATTGCTCCCCATGTTTCCTCTAGCTCCAATGGCCAGGATTGCTTCGTGACCTCACATATCGCGAGTTCAAGGATAACACTTGGCCTTATCTTCTTTTTTGTTAATTGGATCTAATGGTTTTTGGTCCTTGGTGCTCAGATCCAATGTCTGAGATCTGTTCTCCTCTTTTGTGTGTTCCTTCTATCTATATTCAGATCTGATGGCCATCGCATATCAGGGAATGGTGATCCAACGATCATTGTTGCATATTCCTCCTGAGCTTATGTTGTTTTTCTTGCCACTGTCGCATCTTCCCTTATTCTTAACTTATTGTTGATCTTTCCATCATTGACAAACAAGCATACTCTCATCGTGTTGATCTCTGAACTTGCCATCAATGAGAAACAAGCATACTCTTCCTTTTGACTATAATCATGCCAACAATCTCCCCCTTTGGAATTGATGGCAACCTTGAAGAACCTAAAGAACTGCACTATCCCGTTAACATACAAATGTATATTCCACAATTGTAGCATCCTTACTACCCCTTTTCTCCCCCTTTGACATCAATGTCAAAGAAAATATGCTCCCCCTGAGCTGTTACAATAATTACCAAAAATACGACAGATATTCAATAACTACTCCCCCTAACAAAGTGAATAGATTAGAGGAAACAAGATATGATCCTCAATTTCTGATGAATATATTCAAATGGTGTCGTTGCTAATGGTTTAGTAAATATATCCACTATTTTTTCTGTGGAAGGAATATAATTCAACTGAACAACTCTATTTGTAACTTGTTCTCTGAGAAAATGGTATTTTATTGGTATATGCTTAGTCTTTGAATGAAGTACAAGATTCTTGGAGATACTAATGGCACTGGTGTTATCATAGTGAAGTGGGATGGGATCATAATAAGTTACCTTCAAATCTGCAAGAGTTTGTATCATTCAAAAATATGAGTGCAACAAGTAACAACAACAATGTACTATGCCTCTGTAGTTGATAAGGAAATAGATCCATGCTTCTTACTAATCCATGCTACTAACGAGTCACCCAGGAAAAATGCACCTCCTCTGGTGCACTTTCTCTCATCCACACAATTTTCCCAATCAACATATGAATAAGCAATTAACTAAAAATTCTTATTTCTAGGATACCACATACCATAAGGCATTGTGCCCTTCAAGTATTTGAATATCCTTTTGACAGCTACTAAATGACTTTTTGGGGGAGTAGATCGATAACGACCTACCATTCCAACATCTTTCATTATATCAAGATGGGATGTTGTGATGTACAAAAGATTACCTATCATTGATCGATATGTTCTTTGATCAACATAAGGTGAAACATCATCTTTACTGAGATTGCAACCAACAACCATAGGTGTACTAACAAGAGAGGAATCTTCCATCTGGAACTTTTTCAACATCTCTTTCAAATATGTAATGACCGTATCTTGACGGGCGAAAAATGAACGCTCGCCAACTGGAAGAGTGGATCCGGTCCGGGGTTATCTAAATAACCCAAGTCGTTTGGGATAACCCACCCTGACAGGTTTAGCAGCTCCATTGGCCGATCTAAGTCCTAGAAAAAAAAATGAAAACTACACTAAGAAACTAATCTAAATAAAAACAATAATTAAAAAAAGCTAATAAACAAATCTAAACTATATATATACAATCTATTACCTAAATCATACAACTATAATTCTATAAAAGTAAATGTTTGATTATCAACAGAATCAACTTTAATTACAAATATACAATATTTACAAATTATAGATTTAAATTAAAACCTGCAAAAATCGTTTGTAATCTGTCCTAAGACAGCGAAACTATTGTTTTTTGATTTTTATAATTTTATGAAAAAGAAATAGAATAAAAACTATCTAAGCTAAGCAACTAAAATAATAATTCTAACTAAGAATCTAAACTAATATATTTCTCTAAACTACTTAAATAACACTAATAAGCTAACTATTAAATGACAAATAGCAAATTGACCTGAAGTAACGCTTCAGGTTTGTCCTGTATGCAGTAGTTGATTCAGTTGTTCGGTGGGAGGAAACCCGCACCGGATTCTCCACGAGCTTCTCGCAAACTAGAAGCAGTGGTGCTCTTCAAATATAAATGACCAGACATAAAAAATTACAACAATCTTATAATTTACAAATCATCGCATTTAGATAAATCTGTGTGCAAAGACTTGTACAAAATGATTCATTTAACGAAAAAGGTAAACCTGTAATTCATTAAAATGAAACAAATTAATTGCTATACTTTTAAAATAGGAGAGATCAGATATGGATAACACATAAACCAGGTCACATCAACTTGCAAAGAATTAAGATAGCTAAAGTAGTCGATAATTAATTGCAAACCGATATGCAGAAAACTTGAAACAAAAGTTTGATATATTGAAAGCGAAAGTTGTTACAAGACATCAACTTTCATCTCAGTCTGAATCGTAAATCCATAGTCTATTTCTCTCCATCGTGATGATGATGGGTTTATTACAAAAAATGACAAGTATTTAAAGACCTCCCACAGGGTAAAACATCCCTGTGGGAATTATCAAAACAGTTTACAAAAATCTGGGGATAATATCCCAAGTTTCTATTTCTGACTCAAGCTAACAACTTAAAATAAAAAATACATCACAAAAGTATCTCCTAAACTACTACAACATGCCCAATTGATCATTGTAATTCATATGCACCTGAAAGAGGACAAGAATAGACAAGATTAGAGGATATTTTATTGATAAAATTGACAAAAATCTATTTTTTAAGACTAGCTACAGAATCTTGCGATTCTGTAGCTGGTCTAAATTGAACACAGAATCGTTTTAAAACCAATCCAAAACTTAAAGAATTATATTCAAACTATTAAACAAATATTTGTTTTCTAAGTAGAAACCAAACGAATCATTCAAATCAAAACTTGTATGCAAATTGAAACAAACGAAATCGTGGTCAACCGAATGATACTCTGTTCAATTTGTTATCACCAATTCAGGGTAACATAATCGATTAGATAATCTGAAAGTAATGAAATCATTTTCGTGGAACAATTTCAATCAACACAAGCTGTAATCGGTTAAACAAATCATTCATGCAACAGTTTATGTCACCTTAGCCATTAACAAAATCTTTTTCGAATCACAATGAAATCAACAGGATCGTGTTTCAAATTAATGGAAATATATCAAGCATATACAAACGATTATGATAATCGTGGCACGCATCATTGTTTCAAAATCAAAATAGAAGAAATGAATCGAACCAGTTTGGGACCGACACAATCGTTATGCAAAATCGTATCAATCAACACAACTACATGATTTTAGCGAATAGATATTTTGCACAGGTCGAATGTAATCGAAATCCAAATGAGAACATTTATTCAAAACGAAACAGAATCGTTCCTGGTCAATCGAAGTCAACGGGATTGTTTTAAACCAAACAGAACTTAATCGAAATCAAACCCAATCGACTATCCATACAGAATTGTTTCAAAAAGCAATCCAAACAAAATAGAAAACAAATCAATCATTTATACTAAACTAGGAATAATAAAATCTCATTAACTAAATCGTAGTTGTGTCCGAGTTTAGCAAAAAAAATTCCCACTCATGATTCATAACGAAATTGATTTGGTAAACTGAGAGAAACAGAATCATTTTGAATCAAAACGAATAGAGATATAGAAAGCAAATCCAATCGGTTAAATTGATCCAAACAAACTCACAAAGATAAATTAATATTGAAATTCATACCTGAGTAGTAAGGAAAGACTTCGATCACGACAACTTGGGATTGACAAAGGTCGTTGCCACTTTGACATTCCTGAAGACAATTGAACCGGTGGTTTTTTGTTTCTTGTCGTTGGCTTGAAGCCTGTCGTTCAGCACTGTCACTCGTTCCTCTAACGATTTGATCTTTGATTGTAACAGGGGAACGTCGGTGTAATAACGCTCTAGACAAACATTACATTGGACACATGATGGTTTATCGGGCTTAGGCATCACATGCGAGGGTTTGTTTATGTCACCGGGGGTTTCCTTGTGCAACTTGATTCCCGGGTAATTTGGGTTGTTTTTGAGGCTCAGGGGTAAGTTAGAGACATAGTCATAGGGTTTCGTAGAGCATAGGCCATGAGAATAGGGGTACTCCTCAGCTAGGAAATGCTCGATATCGGAGTCCGAGTCCTCGTTCAACACTATGGGATTTTGATCGATGTTTTGTTTAGGTTTGTTCCGAGCAAGTCTTGATATCAATCGAGCATTTTTCTTCCCCTTTCTATTCACAGTAGTATCATTGTTGTCTTTGTTCCTCACAGGTCTTTTGATGACCTTAATATCATCCTTAGAACATGGGTTAACCAAGGCAATAGGTAGGTCCAAGTCGGGGAAAACTAAGGGTTTGACAGGGGGTAGAAGGATATGCAGTGGCACGGATGGTCCAACAAAAGTCTCACTGACCACAACCTTATCGATTTGAGAAGACTTTGGATTAGTAAAGCCATTTATAGATAGAAAGGCTTGCCAATTATCGCCACTAAGGCTCAAATGGTGGACGATAATGAGTTTAATCAAGCCATGATGAAAAAGGCTTCTATCATCCTTCTCGCGCTTGAATCTTTTAGACATTTTGTAAAGACTACGCAAGAAGTAATGTGGCATGTTCAAAGGATAGCCCATGAAATTCATCAATAACCGGAGGTGATACAGAAATACCAAGCCATACCGACCTTCACAGGTCACAAATTGTTTAACGATTACCAAAAGATCGTGCCATCTGGGTTTGAGGGTAGAAATAGGCATACCTTTATCACAGGAAACAATCTTTCTTGATATGAATAGTAAAGGCCACGACACCTCGTCGACTTTGGAGTTTTTAAACCATCGTTGGCCTGTAGCTGGCAGTCCTGTAGTCGAGCTTAAGAGTTGCTCATTGAGCTCGAGTTGTATGTCTCCAACTTTAGCCTTGCACCCGTCGAAGGTGAGGGCGAATTGTTGGGCAACCGAAAGGTTAAAACCCTCGAACCTCTGTATAAACACCATCCAACCACTGTTTTCTAAATCCTTAAAGGCATTATCGAATAGAAACAGAGTTTGGCTACCATTCGGCTCTATGCACACCACCGGTGCCATAGACAGGAGTACACGGTGGGCTGGATGCATGGGCTAGGGTTCGAACAGAGTATACGCAGGGGGAGAACGCTCACAGGCTTACCCAAAAACACCAGGGGTGACCCGGGATAGGGGGAAGGCATTAATGATCGAATGTGCGAAGGTGGTAGAGCTATATCAGCCCATGCAAAACAGTCATTTCCCATAGTACAACTGATGACGCATATAATGATTCCAATCACTATTGTATATATTACAAACCATGCCATTCAAACCATTAATGAAATCTATGATAAGTGGATCAAACATTTGCGCTAGCAATAGTCTTAGCATAGTTTTAAAACCAAAATAATGATTTGAAATCAACACCAAGGGTTCGATCATATGAAATATGTGTTGTATGAAATTATTTATACCAAGGGTCTAACCATAATGCCAATGTGTTTTCACGAAACCAATGTGTCAAAAAAATCGATGAAAGAAAATAGAAATCAAACCACCAATGCATCACAAACTTGATCATAAGAATATCATCACAGTCTTGTAAAAACGAAGTCATATTAACAATTAAAAATGCCAAATGAGTAACGATCTTGGAGTCTTGCCAATTGTGCGACTATAATCAAATTGAAAACGAAATAAACGCATAGACAAGAGTAACCATAACAATCCAGTGACGATTCTAATGTGACTTCGAAATTAAAGTTTCCACGCTTGCAGTCGTGAAAATAAGAACAAATGTAAGTGTGCATACGCACGAAATAATAGTGTCGTTTTATTGCAAATATTGCAATGAAAATCAAGGGTTGCAAAACACTGGTGTAGGCAGCTTATAAGGATAGTATAAAAATGCGAATTGGCTTCCAACAATGGCGACACACTGGGAGAAGCAGTTATCTCTGCCAAAAGAACAAATTCAGATTTGGATAATGAGAAAAATTCTAACTCAAAAACGACCAGAAAATCACATAAACATCATCATTGACCAAATATTCCAGTAGTGTTTAAAGGATGAAAACTGATAATAGTCTTAAGACAGGTGAGCCATGATATTAAAGATAAAATCTTCAATACTGTTGACAGAGCCATTGCTTCCAGCAGGCGTCCATAGAATCGATAGGGTTTCCATTTAGCCCACTCTGATATCCGTATCCTGCCAAGAAGTTCCGGATCAGAATAAAGGACATGTTAAGGTTAAGAGGTCTCTTATTTATGAACTTTCATATACCCGACATTGCTTCGCTTCCAGCAGGCCTGTTCAGTACCCCGACAAAGTTGTCTTGGTGTCATGCATGCATTTACCCGCTGCCAACAAACCTGTTCAGCATCCCGGTGGGTTTACAAGCACTTCCCACAGCTCTTTTATTGATTTATTTTGTTTTTTAAAGATATATAGTTGAGCGGGGTGATGCTGAAAATTATGATATTTTAACACATTATTTTCAGACCTCAGCAGAATTTTTTAGAACTGTCCTTTATTAAGATCCAGAGATGGTTTATTTATAGAACCAACTTTCTAGGGCAGGGAGACATCTTCTGAGTCATTCCCTTAAGGAATAGGGACAGCGTAAAAAGATAATAGATGACCATGACAGGCTTTACTCAGAGATCGAAATCAGTTAACTTATTTCAAACAACAGTCTTTGTCAACACAGATGTAAATTTCAGAAGTATACAATTGATGTTTACACAATTTTTCAACAGTCATTTCAATGAAAGAATTTTCTGTTTTCTTTGTCTGAATAGTTCAGCATACAGGTATGTGTATTTCCAAAACAAAACTGATAAGTGTAAAAGAAAATCAAAACCAAAACAACAAAAGGAAAAGAAAACAAAAGAAAAGTATGTACATAGTATACAAAGGGTTGTCATCAAGTGAAATAACTTTTCAGAGTCTGGTCATTCACCAGATAGGTGTCAGGCTGCCCCTCTAGATTCTGCAATCGGAAAGAGTTGGGACCCAACTTCTCAGCAATTAAAAATGGTCCAACCCTTAAGTTCTGAAATTTTGTTTGCTCTCCCTTTCCCTCATGCGGTTTGTCCCATTTCAAGACAAGATCACCTACTTCGAAGTTCCTATCAGAGGCGGAGTTAGAATAAAACCATCTTTTAATCACTAGTTGATGCTGATCTAACTTACGTTTAGCTTGGGCTCTTACCTCTTCTAGCTTTATCAAGGCATTAATCTGGTTTTCCAAAGGGGGGCAATCTTCTTCTTGAATTTTTTTTGATAGTTGTAGCTAGGGAAGAAGAATGTGTGGTGGCATAATTGCTTCTCTTCCGTAAACGAGAAAGAAGGGAGAATTACCTACAGTAGTTTTTGGTGTTACCCTATCAATACAAATCACGTTTAATAGTGCATTGTGCCAGTTTTTGTGATTCTCAGATACCGTTCTCTTGATGATTTTAATCAGATTCTTGTTTGTTGATTCTGGCAATCCATTGCCCTCGGGGTAATAGCTAGAAGAATACTTCAATTTAATTTCTTTTTCTAAAGCGAACTCGCTCATCTCGAGATAAGAAAATTAAGAAGCGTTGTCGAATACTAAACAACCAGGGATACCAAAACGAGTGATAATATTCAAAATTAGAAAGGCAATTACTTGACTAGTATTCACAGTTCTTAATGCGGTAGCCTCAGACCACATGGTGAAATAATCTATGTCTGTTATGATAAACTTATGTTGATGAGAGGATGGCGGATTGATTGGACCTATAATATCAAGGCCCCATTGCTGAAAATGGGAGTCTACTGAAACGGGCTGCAAAGGAAAGGTTGGTTTCTGTAACCACCCTGATGCTTTTTGAAAAATAGTACACTTACGACACAAGGCATGGGCGTCTCTAAAAAGTGTGGGCCAGTAATAAACAACTCTTAAAACTTTATGGGCAGTGGTGTCACCACCAAAATTCCCACCAGCTTCTCCTGCATGCAATTCTAGTAAGACTTTTTCTGCTTCATCTTTTTCAGGATAGCGCATCAGTACGCCATCAAAATTTCGATGAAATAGAATACCATTAACCAAATGAAAGGAGGAAAATTTTAATCTTAACGCTCTTATTTTAGTGGGATCCAGGTGACGGGGGGCTGACCCATGTTCAAGACAGGATTTTATATCGTCATACCAGGGACTGACAGAGTTTTGTGCACAACAGATTACATTTTGATCATGTTGTTCTAGGTTTGACCTAACTTTCTCTTCTTGCTGTCCTGCTATTGAATCAGCAACTAACTTGCATAACCCTTGGCCTCTCACTATTTGAACCGGGGTAATTTCTATGTCGTACTCCTGTAAATAATTAACCCAGTTCGCCCTCTTTTCACCTAGTTCTTTCTGCACTAACAGGTTCCTGACAGCTGGGTACGGGACAATAATCTTTGTCCTAGATTTCAAAAGATAAGACCGGAAGTGCTTGAATACTTTGAAAACAACGTAGGCTTTCTGATCTACCACTGGGTAATTAAGTTTCGTGCCTTTAAAAGAAGAGCTCATAAAGGCAATGGGTACTTTTTTGGCATTCTTTTGAGTTAGGACGATGACGTAGGAATGGTCAGAAGCAAAAGTGTAGAGAGTGAAGTCTTGGGAAAAATAGGGGCTCATGAGAGAAGGAGCGTCTATTATGAACTTTTTTATTGCATTAAACGCTTGGTTTTCTGAGGGTCCCCAGTGATATTCTGTGTCTTTCTTAATTAAATTATGTAAAGGTCTGACCATTTCAGAGAAACTGGGGACGAATCTCCTAACAAAGTTAAGCTGGCCTAAGAAAGACTGCATAGACTTTTTGGAAGTAGGAGGGGGGAGTTTCGAGATGACTTGAGTCCTTTCGAGGTCGATAATCATCCCTTTGCTTGACACGATAAATCCTAAGAGTTTACCTTGTTCTACTGCGAAGATGGATTTTTTAGGATTCAAGGAAATGCCATATTTACATCGATGTAGAATGAATCTTAAATGAGCTAGATGATCATTTTTTTTCTTAGAGAATACGGTAACATCATCTAAGTAAACTATGACAGACTGATTGATTAAGCCTTGGAAAGCGATGTCCATCACTCTCTGGAAAGTAGTTTGTGGCTTTTTACTCGCAGTTTCTATAGCTAACTTATCTACATTATTTACATTATTTACAGGAAGGCTTCCTTTGTCTTGAGGATCAGGATTATTCTTAGTATAATTTTTCTGAGGTACTTTGTTCTGAACAACCTTGTTACCACTTGAATTACCATTTTTTCCATTCTCTGTGATATTCTGTAACATTTTTTGTAGCAGAAATGGAAATTTCAATAACTCATAAACAGAAATGTTAGCCCTTAACTTTTTTAGGTCTTCAACTAAATCATAATCTAAGTTGGGGTTCACATGACTCTCTTTAGTCTCAGCTAGTTCATATTGCTTTGGAGGCAAAGTCGTAGTGTTTTCAGAAGAAGGTTTCCTTGTTGTCTTACTCCTAGTATTGTAGGGATGCACTGTCTCGAAGTTAGCTTGGAAGATACTATCCGAGAAGTGTCCAAAAATGTTTGGAGAAGATTCTTCTTCTTGAACTGTCTCTTGTTCAACAACCTCCTCAAGAATCTCAGGAGGGATCAAGTTATCTTGATCTTCTAGAATTGTTTGAAGGGCGTATTGCAGAATTTCTAGATTAAGGCCTTCAGTATTCGGATTAGGTCGGTTGGTTGGGAAAGGCTTCCTGAATGGGGACTTGCAAGGCCCTTTTCTCAAAGAATATTCTTCGGCTGTCCTTTTCAAATCAATAACTTGATTTGACAGTTTTTGAACGACTTTAGTTAAGTTTTCTAAATCAGATCTTTCAGGTTGTGTTTTATTTTAAGCAGGTCTAGGGAGGATTTCAATCTTCTTTTTGGAAGAAGAACTAGTCTCTGTTTTGTTGCTAGTAGTGTCTTTTAGACTAAGTATGTCTTTTTCAATCTGGCTGGCCTCTTCAAAGGCTTCTAACAACGTGGCTTTCTTAGATCGTTTAACCCAAATGGCTATACTTTGATGCAAGGCTTTAGTATAGTATGCTATGATAAGATTCTCGGCAGGCATGGAATCTGTAGGGATTCGGTTTTTAAGTGTTAAGAATCTTTGATTAAAGTCTTTAACTTTCTCTTTTGGGTTCATTCTTAAGTTAGAAAGGTCCATGACTAGGACTTCCGAAGGCTTACCGTCTTCGAACTTTTCCAAAAAGTAGGATTCAAACCTTTCCCAAGATAGGATGGTATGGGGTTGTTGGGAAAAGTACCATGTAGATGCATTGCCCTCGAAAGTATAGGGGAATAGCCTATAGACTATGTCTTCGTGCTTGACATTGCGGATTCTAATGGCTAACATAAACTTTTTAATGTGATCTTCAACGATCTGTTTAGATTCAGGGTCAAACTTGGGAAGCCACTTCTCCAGATGTTTGGGTAAGGGATGTCGATCTCTAGGTACGACTACCGCATCTTGGTCGAGCCAAGGTCTAGCAGGATTGTTCTGGTTGGCCATTGGTGTAAGCGGTGTGGAAGGCTGTGAAGGAGAACTACCTTCATCAGAGGAGTCTTCTCCTGAAGAAGAAGGAGATGCAAGAGGTGGTGAGGGAGGTATTCCAGATCCTCCTATAACAGGAGTGAGGATTGGATCTGTAGGGTTTACAGTGAGGTTAGTGCCTCCGAGTTGTTCTCTAATATCAGAGAAATCTAAAGGTTGGTACAAAGGTCGATTTGGTTGCCTCAAATGGGCTAAGGCACTATGTGTTCTTATAAGAGATTGGCGGACAAATTCTTGTATGTCACCACCTGTAGGATTTGGGGTTGTTGGCTCAACTGTGATCCGTGGATCGTCGTTTGATGTGGTTTTTGTTTGAGGGGGGATGTTATCATTCAAATGACTTCTTGTCACTATAGGTGAGTGATTAGGTGGTGGAGGAGTCTTACGACCGCCTCGTGCCATTAATAAATTTCAGGCCCTCCTTCTAGCGCCATTTGTTGACGGGCGAAAAATGAACGCTCGCCAACTGGAAGAGTGGATCCAGTCCGGGGTTATCTAAATAAACCAAGCCTTTTGGGATAACCCACCCTGATGGGTTTAGCAGCTCCGTTGGCCGATCTAAGTCCTATAAAAAAAAATGAAAACTACACTAAGAAACTAATCTAAATAAAAACAATAATTAAAACAAGCTAATAAACAAATCTAAACTATATATATACAATCTATTACCTAAATCATACAACTATAATTCTATAAAAGTAAATGTTTAATTATCAATAGAATCAACTTTAATTACAAATATACAATATTTACAAATTACAGATTTAAATTAAAACCTGCAAAAATCATTTGTAATCTGTCTTAAGACAGCGAAACTATTGTTTTTTTATTTTTATAATTTTATGAAAAAGAAATAGAATAAAAACTATCTAAGCTAAGCAACTAAAACAATAATTCTAACTAAGAATCTAAACTAATATATTTCTCTAAACTACTTAAATAACACTAATAAGCTAACTATTAAATGACAAATAACAAACTGACCTGAAGTAACGCTTCAGGTTTGTCCTGTATGTAGTAGTTGATTCAGCTGTTCGGTGGGAGGAAACCCGCACCGGATTCTCCAAGAGCTTCTCGCAAACTAGAAGCAGTTGTGCTCTTCAAATATAAATGACAAGACATAAAAAAATTACAGCAATCTTATAATTTACAAATCATCGCATTTAGATAAATATGTGTGCAAAGACTTGTACAAAATGATTCATTTAACGAAAAAGGTAAACCTGTAATTCATTAAATAGAAACAAAGTAATTGTTGTACTTTTAAAATAGGAGAGATCAGATATGGATAACACATAAACCAGGTCACATCAACCTGCAAAGAATTACGATAGCTAAAGTAGTCGATAATTAATTGCAAACCGATATGCAGAAAACTTGAAACAAAAGTTTGATATATTGAAAGCGAAAGCTGTTACAAGACATCAACTTTCATCTTAGTCTGAATCGTAAATCCATAGTCTGGTTCAATCCACTAAATCGTAAATCATTTTAAAAGCAATCCAAAACTTAAAGAATTATATTCAAACTATTAAACAAATATTTGATTGCTAATTAGAAACCAAACGAATCATTCAAATCAAAACTTGTATGCAAATTGAAACAAACGAAATCATGGTCAACCGAATGATACTCTGTTCAATTTGTTATCACCAATTCGGGGTAATAGACTCGCTTAGATAATATGAAAGTAATGAAATCATTTTCGTGGATCAATTTCAATCAACACACGTTGTAACCGATTAAACGAATCATTCATGCAACAGTTTATGTCGCCTCGGCCATTAACAAAATCGTTTTTGAATCACAACGAAATCAACAGGATCGTGTTTCAAATTAATGGAAGTATATCAAACATATACAAACAATTATGCTAATCATGGCACGCAACATTGTTTCAAAATCAGAACAGAAGAAATGAATTGAACCAGTTTGGGACCGACACAATCGTTATGCAAAATCGTATCAATCAACACAACTACACGATTTTAGCGAATAGATCTTTTGCACAGGTCGAATGTAATCGAAATCCAAATGAGAACATTTATTCAAAACGAAACAGAATCGTTCCTGGTCAATCGAAGTCAACAGGATTGTTTTGAACCAAATAGAACTTAATCGAAATCAAACCCAATCGACTATCCATACAGAATTGTTTCAAAAAGAAATCCAAACAAAATAGAAAACAAATCAATCATTTATACTAAACTGAGAATAATAAAATATCATTAACTAAATCGTAGTTGTGTCTGAGTTTAGCAAACAAATTTCCCACTCATGATTCATAACGAAATTGATTTGGTAAACTGAGAGAAACAGAATCATTTTGAATCAAAACGAACAGAGTTATAGAAAGCAAATCCAATCGGTTATATTGATCCAAACAAACTCACAAAGCGAAATTAATATTGAAATTCATACCTGAGCAGTAAGGAAAGGCTTCGATCACGACAACTTGGAATTGACAAAGGTCGTTGCCACTTCGACGTTCCTGAAGACAATTGAACCGGTGGTTTTTTGTTTCTTGTCGTTGGCTTGAAGCCTGTCATTCAACACTGTCACTCATTCCTCTAATGATTTGATCTTTGATTGTAACAGAGGAACGTTGGTGTAATAACGCTCTAGCCAAACATTCCATTGGACACATGATGGTTTCTCAGGCTTAGGCATCACATGCGAGGGTTTGTTTAAGTCTCCAGGGGTTTCCTTGTGAGCTTGATTCCCGGGTAATTTGGGTTGTTTTTGAGGTACGAGGGTAAGTTAGAGACATAGTCATAGGGTTTCGTAGAGCATAGGTAATCTAAACTTGAAGAAGACTTGAAAAACTTGAATAATTATTGCAAGTGAAATGTCATGTGTTTAAAGAAAATGGATCAGTTTGCAACACATAAATTAAGGATTACTTATGAAAAATACACATAGACARCAGCATAAATATTGAACAACAGACATAAAACACAGCAATTGATAAAGGAGTTCACCCCTCTTATGGGCTACATCTCCTGGTCCAGCTTCCAATGGATCATTATTATTAATTGCTCAAAAGTGCACAAAAACATGTCTTACAATGCTCAAACTGACAAACCGACTGCTCCAATGGCTTCCCAGTGTCCCAAAACCCCTGTCTGGGCTCTTTCGGCTCCTCAATCGGTCGAAAAATGAGAAAGATAGGCCTCCTGGAAGTCTCCTTCTCCAAGCTTGTTGTCTCTGGTTCTACAATTCACACCCTCCTTGAATGAACCTGGCTCACACGCTCTTTTAAGCGCAAAAACCCAGCACCGGGC
>ML793985.1:221160-232757 GCA_009831015.1 Picea engelmannii | reverse complement strand
CAACTCAAATTTTATATCAAGCTTTAATGAAGGAATTTGTGAAGGAGTTTTACCATGCCCATTCGGAAGATGTTTCGAACTGGTAGAAGAAGAAGAAGAAGATGATGATGGAGGAGGAGAGGGTGGTGGAGAAGCACCATTCCTTCCATCTCTGTTTGGAGTCTTGTCACCATCGCCTCCCTTATGCATTGAAGGGTTGGAGCCTTCACCCTGCGACATTATGTTCCATTCCAACAAGATCTTCATCATATCTCTCAACTCTATGACAGTCTATCTGAGATCTTCTTTTTCAGTCGGAACACGTTCATGACTTTCTGCACGAGCCATGCTTGGTGAATGCCTCTCTGCAACTTGCAGTGAATGAAACTGCTTCCTCCTTGTCGGATAAGAACTTGGCTCCATAATTTGACCTTCTTCTCTTGTGAGTTTCAACCTTGTAAACATCAGAAACAAAACTTGCAAACAATCAAGTCTTCAAAACCAGTGCTCTGATACCAACTTGATCTAAAATTGAAGAAGACTTGAAAAACTTGAATAATTATTGCAAGTGAAATGTCATGTGTTTAAAGTAAATGGATCAGTTTGCAACACATAAATTAAGGATTACTTATGCAAAATACACATAGACAGCAGCATAAATATTGAACAACAGACATAAAACACAACAATTGATAAAGGAGTTCACCCGTCTTATGGGCTACATCTCCTGGTTAAGCTTCCAATGGATTCATTATTATTAATTGCTCAAAAACATGTCTTACAATGCTGAAACTGACAAATTGACTGCTCCAATGGCTTCCCAGCGTCCCAAAACCCCTGTTTGGTCTCTTTCGGCACCTCAATCGGTCGAAAAATGAGAAAGATAGGCCTCCTGGAAGTCTCCTTCTCCAAGCTTGTTGTCTTTGGTTCTACAATTCGCACCCTCCTTGAATGAACCTGGCTCACATGCTCTTTTAAGCACAAAAACCCAGCACCGGGCGCAACTGCGCCAACGGTGCAAACCGTAGGACGGTTAAGGGCGCGCCAGCCCCTAACCGCCTCGGCACCTAGGTGTATGGCCATGCGACCTCGCGCGTTGGCAAATGGTGGTTAGACCCGTTATAACCGTGCAACTTCCGTTTTGGGGTCACATGTGGTTTCAAACCTGCGCCAACATTTAACACATGGTTATATATGGAACCACGGGTCTTGGTTTCAAACCCCGCGCAGACACATTGGTATATATATATGGTATGTAATATAAATTGCCACGAGATATGGTTTCACATTAGTATATGGTCACATATATGATCCACGCGACCGCGGGTCGGGGCTCCCCGACCCGTCCCCCCCTCCATTCAATACAAAATGTAACTTTAAATAATTTCAAATACATTTACATATCAATAAACAAGTAATGGCGTAATGGTCGAGCGGATGTTTGTAAAGGTTTGTGCTGTGGGAGGTCCGGGGGTCGAACCCCATGGCCTCCATTATATTTTAGATAAAACCAATAGCCAAATAATGAGTGACACGTGGTGCCCTCGGGTTGGGCCACGTGTCCCCATATTATTCACTCATAAATGGACATGTGTCAGATCTTGATTCGTCAACATCAACCAACCATTGCTTGCCACGTCACCTTGGTACGGTCGTACGGTCTTGCCACGTTAGACAGTACGGACTGTACGGACAGGTACAATCAGCATCTAAAATTTTTGCATGTTTGCCTTGGCGAACAGACCGCGATATATCCTCCATACAGACTCCATTTGAGAAAGTAAATATACCGATGGAATAAGGAAGACGAGACAGACACAATGGCATTGTTTTCGTCGCATTCCAGGCACTTTGAAAATTGAGAAAAAATTGATCCCCTGATCAATAGGCCATGAGAATAGGGGTACTCATAAGCTAGGAAATGCTTGATATCGGAGTCCGAGTCCTCGCTCAACACTATGGGCTTCTGATCGATGTTCTATTTAGGTTTGTTCCGGGCAAGTCTTGATATCAATCGAGCATTTTTCTTCCCCTTTCTGTTGACAATAGTATCATTGTTTTCTTTCTTCCTCACAGGTCTTTTGACGACCTTAATATCATCCTTAGTGCATGGTTTAACCAAGGCATCAGGTAGGTCCAAGTCGGGGAGAACTGAGGGTTTGACAGGGGGTAGAAGGATATGCAGTGGCACGGCTGGTCCAACCAAAGTCTCACTGACCACAGCCTTGTCGATTTGAGCAGACTCTGGATTAGAAAAGCCATTTCTAGATAGAAAGGCTTGCCAATTATCTCCACTAAGGCTCAAATGGTGGATGATAATGATTTTAATCAAGCCGTGATGAAAAAGGCTACTATCAGCTTTCTCACGCTTTAATCTTTTAGACATTTTGTAAAGACTACGCAAGAAGTAATGTGGCATGTTCAAAGGATAGCCCATGAAATTCATCAATAATCAGAGGTGATACAGAAATACCCAGCCATACCGACCTTCACAGGTCACAAACTGTTTAACGATTACAAAAAGATCGTTCCATCTGGGTTTGAGGGTAGAAATAGGCATACCTTTATCACAGGAAACAATCTTTCTTGATATGAATAGTAAAGGCCACAAAACCTCGTCAACTTTGGAGTTTTTAAATCATCGTTGGCCTGTAGCTGGCAGTTCTGTAGGTGAGCTTAAGAATTTCTCATTGAGCTCGAGCTGTATGTCTCTGACTTTATCCCTACACCCGTCGAAGGTGAGGGCGAATTGTTGGGCAACCGAAAGGTTAAAACCCTCGAACCTTTGTATAAACACCAGCCAACCACTGTTTTCTAAATCCTTATGGGCATTATCGAATAGCAATAGATTTTGGCTACCATTCGGCTCTATGCACACCACCTATGCCATAGACAGGAGTACACGGTGGGCTGGATGCACGGGCTAGGGTTCGAACAGAGTATACACAGGGGAAGAACGCTCACAGGCTTACCTGAAAACACCAGGGGTGACCCAGGATAGGGGGAAGGCATTAATGACCGAATGTGTGAAGGTGGTAGAGCTATATCAACCCATGAAAAACAGTCATTTCCCACAGTACAACCAATGACGCATATAACGATTCCAATCACTATTTTATATATTAAAAACCATGCCATTCAAACCATTAATGAAATCTATGATAAGTGGATCAAACATTTGCGCTAGCAATAGTCTTAGCATAGTTTTAAAACCAAAATAATGATTCCAAATCAACACCAAGGGTTCGATCATATGAAATATGTGTTGTATGAAATGATTTATACCAAGGGTCTAACCATAACGCCAATGTGTTTTCACGAAATCAATGTGTCAAACAAATCGATGAAAGAACATAGAAATCAAACCACCAATGCATCACAAACTTGATCATAAGAATATCATCACAGTCTTGTCAAAACAAAGTCATATTAACAATTAAAAATTCCAAATGAGTAACGATCTTGGATTCTTGCCAATTGTGCGACTATAATCAAATTGAAAACACAATAAACACATAGACAAGAGTAACCATAACAATCTAGTGACGATTCTAATGTGACTTCGAAATTAATTTTTTCACGCTTACAGTCGTGAAAACAAGAACAAAGGTAAGTGTGCGCACGCACGAAATAATAGTGTCATTTTATTGCAAATATTGTGATGAAAATCAAGGGTTGCAAAACACTGGTGTAGGCAGCTTATAAGGATAGTATAAAAATGTGAATTGGCTGCCAACAACGTATTAATTTAAGTCTATTAATTCCATAAACTGGAATAGTAACTTCTACTTGACTACAAAAAACTCAGTAATTTCTTTTAATTCAGCATATACGCATGTTAAATTAATCAATGAACAACAATTTCATAACAGAATAAAATTTACTTAACAGAATAATACAAATTTACCTCTTCCTGATGCTAATTTCTCCGTTGACCTGGTTGTCCAGCCCACTGCTTTGCTTCTACCTAATGCGCTGACCAACTCTGCCCAAACCATGTTTCCTCCCTACCATCTAGGAGCAGCCTGTCTAGCTTCCTAGCTCCAGGATACCATATGGATATTCTGGCCCCCGTGCCCGAAACCCCCATCAAACCGGTGCCCCCGTAATGATCCTCCCAGACTGCAGAACTCCAACTCAGAACCAGAAAATCCAAAACCCCCAAACCAGAACTCTCCCCCTCCCCAAAAAAATGCTTTCTCTCCTCCAAAATAATGCCCTCTTCCGTAAGACTCCTCCCGTCATATCCCTCCTTCACTGACCCTTTCCTCCTCATAAATTTCCTTATCCATACATTCATTATCTTATCCACATAGTTAATGTCTTACCCTATTATTTAATGTTTCTTATCCATATATTTAATGTTTCTTATTCCCCTGTTTACGTAAATCATTTAATTAAACAATTAAATTTATTAACTCTCTTAAATTTATTACCTTGGTCATTCAATGCGACAGGTAATTAATTTAATTAATTAATTATTTAATCAAAAATTATAACAATTAATTAATAAATAAATATTTAATTAATATTATTATGCCAATCTTTGTTTAAGTAAAACCTTGTTAGGACAATTAATTACCTAATTAATTTTTCTTAATAATCCCTAAGCATATATTCAACTAGGGTTGTTACATACACCCACCCTTCAGGAAACTTCATCCCAAAGTTAAGGTATCTTATGGTAGAAAGGAAAAGAAACATGGTTCACAGATTGATAACAACTAACTGACATTATCAGTAAGTAAGTGAAGAAAACTCATACATACTAGTGTATATGTACAAGAAATGCATGTGTAGCTAGTACATACAAGTCTCGTGCATGTACTAATAATAAAAAACTATCATCCTTTAGTAATTTATGCATGCTTCCAATCCAATCAACAAGACTAGTCTTTTATAAAAGACAACAAACCAATCAATTGTTTGAGAAATCCTTTAATTACTATTATCCGGTTCAACAATTTTATTTAGACAACTGTGGTTTAGTTACGTAATTATGAATATTCATATATACACATTTTCTTCTTTTTTTGAAGGGAAAACATTAAATTCCACCACAAGACAAATCTCCATACTTTCTCAACTATTTCTACTCATCCTTCCTCCCTAACTTACTTTCGTCGCCATTCCAATCCGTCCTCTGCTAGACTATCTTGGAGTGTTAACTATATTGACCTAACTCCAAATAGAACCTGTAAGAGGAAGTGTTGCTATCTCGACCAAGCTTCCCCAGTAGGCATCTGACAGTCATCATCACACATCTTGGGGAGCGTGAACTAACACCATCCTCCCATGACTTTAGGTTTCAGAGGATACACGGTGGGAAATGCCTCCACCCCTCCTAATCATAACTAGGGTCCACACCCTACAATGGAATATACGTTGGTACCGTGTTGCTGGGGGTTTTGTCATCGTTTATTCGGTTTTGGGCAGTGTCATCACCTGAAATTCTGCACTGGTCCACATATCATAGAAATGCATCCAAACCAATATACTTTCACATACTATATTCATACCATAATGTTTCTCGGCTAGTGGTCATGATATCCACTTTTATCATCATTACGTTGGCTATTTCATAGCCCATAACCTACAAATTAGTCTGTAACACAAACTCATACATTTCTATGCAATATCATCATGTAATTGCATACAATCATCATTTCTATTTGGTATCCCTGTACCAACAACTTAACATCAAAGTTTTCCAGTTAGAAATAGATCTCATAATATCCCATAATTCTATTTCGACACCCATTCATAAGATTATCATTTACCGAAAATAGATTGCATCATATCCAACATCATTCTAATAGCATTTAAACATTCATTAAATTCACATTCTCACAATATGTCGCATCATATACATCATCATCAATAACATTTAAACATTCGTAAAATTTACATTCACCTAGTAGATTGCATTATATACATCATCATCAATAACATTTAAACATTCAAAAAAGTTCATACATTTTAAAGTTTAAGTGTATCACTTAATAGTTTCATTGTGACTAGAAAATAAAGTATATAGGCCTCAGGTAATCCTGTCTGTCTACGTCAAAAGGTGGTGTTACATACACCCAACCTTCGAGAAACATATTCTCAAGGTGGTCAAAAAAAGTGAGGGATAGTCTCGTCATAGTGTCTCAGCGTCTTCCCAAGTAGCAGATCCTCGACTATACTTGTCCCACTGGACCTTAACTTGGTCTACCAGACGGTTCCTGAGCTATCAGACTCTACAGTCCAATATGCGTAATGGTTCTACTGCGAGGGTTCCCATGTCTGATACCTACAATTCCTTCCAATTTAGTTTATGTGATTCATCAGCAACATAATGACGTAAAATAGATACATGAAATACATTATGAGTTTTATGCAAGTGGGGTGGCAGCACGAGGCGATAGGCAATGGGTCCAATTTTCTCTTGGATTCTGAATGGTCCTATAAATCTAGGTGACAACTTTGTCCCCTTCCCAAACCATATGATACTCATATTAGGCCTGATACGAATGAAAACTTGGTCTCCCACTTCATAACTTCGATCAGTCCTGTGTGCATCCGCATAACTTTTCTTCTTATCCTGTGCTTCCTTTAGTCTCTGCCTAATCTGAATCACCTATTCCTCCATCTCTTGAATCAATTCTATCCCAATTGTTACTCGGTCTTCTAGTCTATCCCAACTCAATGGCATTCTGCATGGCCTTCCATACAAAGCTTCGTAGGGTGGCATTTCGATGGAGCTATGAAAACTGTTATTGTAGGCAAACTCTACAAAAGGTAGGTACTTCTCCCATTAGGTTTGATTATCCATGACATACATCCTGAGCATGTCTTCCATGACTTGATTTACTCTCTCAGTTTGCCCATCTGTTTCAGGATGATAAGATGTGCTGAAGTTCAACTAAGTCCCCAACGCTGACTGTAAACTTGTCCAAAACCTAGAAGTGAATCTGGAGTCTCGATATGAAATGATCTTCTTAGGTATCTCGTGCAAATGAATAACCTCATTTACAAACACACGTGCCACATCAATGACATTGTAAGTGTATCTAACCAGAATAAAATGAGCACTCTTGGTTAACTTATCCACTATCACAAGAATGGCATTGTGTCTATGAGATGTGAGAAGAAACCCCACAACAAAATCCATAGAGATGACTTCCCACGTGGACATAGGAACATCATGTGGTTGTAGGAGGCCTACCGGGTGATGGTGGTCGGATTTCACTTGTTGACATTCTAGGCACTTGGCGACGAAATGGACTACATCACGCTTCATCCCTACCCAGAATAAGAGCTTCCTTATATCTGTGTACATCTTCTTCACACCCGAATGTGCACAATAAAGTGCTCTATGGGCTTCCTTCAGTATGATTCTCTGAATATCCCCTTTCTTAGGGATGTACATCCTTCCTCGATATCTTAACAGTCTGTATGTTTCCAGACTATATCCTTCATAATTTGGATCTAATTGCCTCCCGCTCTGGAGGTTTGAAGTAACCTTTAAATACCAACTGTCTCCTTGGAGTTGTGTCAACACATCTTCCCTCGGATTGACCTTTAAGGTTACCAAGGAGAAGATACGTGGTCTCCTACTCAAGGCATATGTGACCACATTTTCCTTTCCCTTGATGTATGAAATACCAAAATCATACTCACTCATAAACTCACTCCATCGCCTTTGCCTGACATTCAGATCTCTTTGAGTGAAGAGATGTTTTAAACTTTGATGGTCTATTTTGAGCTCAAAGTTTCACCCCACAAGATAGTGCCTCCATATTTTCAGAGCTAGCATTACAACTGCCAACTCTAAATCATGAGTCGCGTATAGCTCTTCATGTTTCTTCAACTTCCTTGACGCATAAGCTATCACTCCTCCATCCTGCATTAGCACAACCCCCAACCCTTTCTTCGAGGCATCTGTGCAGACTATGAAGTTCTTTTCCATATCCGACACTCGTAGAATTGGTGCACTGGTTAGTAACCTCTTAAGCTCAATGAATGCATTATCACATTCTTCTGTCCATTCATACCTGACCCCCTTGCATTGAAAAGTGGTGATGGGTTTCGCTATTTTTGAGAATCCTTCCACAAATCTTCGGTAATAACCTGCTAGCCCCATGAAGCTTCTCACCTCACTGGCATTTTTCGGCACTGGCACTGGCTACCAGAAATGATATGACCTAAATAGTGAATCTCTTTCTGGAAAAAGGAACACTTCGACAACTTCCCCTACAATTTGTTCTCTCTAAGGCAAGACAACACTACTCACAAGTGTTCCTCATGTTCTCTTTTGTTCTTGGAATAGATGAGGATGCCATCTATAAATACTTGCACAAATCGATCTAAGTACTTCTGGAATACGCCGTTCATGAGGCTCATGACTATTGTCGGTGCATTGGTCAATCCGAAAGGTAATACGAAGAACTCGTAATGTCCAAACCGAGTTCGAAAGGCAGTTTTTGGGATATCGCCTTCCTTAATCCTTAACTGATGATACCCTGATCACAAATCAATCTTTGAGAATACCACTTCTCCTTTCATCTGATCGAAAAGGTCATATATTCACGACATTAGGTACCTATTTTTCACTGTAGCACAATTTAAGTCCCTGTAGTCTATACACGGTCATAGGGATCCATCCTTCTTCTTTACAAAAATTACTGGTGCGCCCCAAGGTGAGACACTGGGCCTTATTATCTCTAAGTCCAGTAACTCTTTCAACTACATTTGCAATTCACAAAGTTCTGGTGTTGTCATCCGATACGGAGTCTTGGATATTGGTTCTGCACTAGGTTTTAGCTCAATAGTAAAATCAAGTTCCCTCTAAGGAGGTAACCCTGGTAACTCGTTCAGAAAAACATCCTTAAATTCTGACAATACCGGGTACTGATAAAATGAGGGTCCTTTCCTTTCATTCATTGCTTCCACTACATAAAGTCGAAACCCTTGCCTCAAGCATCGGTTAACCTTCATAGTTGATATAAAGTGTAATGACACTTTTCTCCGTACACCCTGGATCTCTACTAGTCTTCATTCATCGTCAAAACAAAGCACCATCTTTGTGAAACAATCTACCAAAGCTCGGTGAGATGCTAACCAATCCATTCCAATGATTAGGTCATATGCCCCAAGAGCAGTGACGTATACCTTCAACCTAGTAGTACACACTCCTAGGTCTACTATACAATTATCAACACTAGGTCCTATCGCTTGTTTTTTCCCCGAAGCCATCTCAACTTGTTTAAAGTCATTGCACTCATAGGCTGACAACCCACTCTTTTCTAATGCAGATGGTGAAATGAAACTATCTATTGCACCAGTATAAAATAAAATCTTAACATTGATATGATTTAGCGTACCTGATGAATCCACCACCGTGGATTGATGTTCAGCCTGGCGATTATTAAACGTTGCGTAAATCTGGTGGATACTACTTGCTCTCCCCATCGGTGCCTTTCCTTCTCTATGCATGAACCCTGATTGTAACTTTGGGCAGTCACGCTAGTAATGAGGTCCTCCGCACCCCCAACAGGTAACACGATATTGAACCTGTGCACTGTTATGTGACTGTCTCTGAAATGAGTTCCTTCCCCTGGAACCCCTGCCCTTACTAGTTGTTCCCTGAGATGGTCGTGGACCTGTCTGCGTTGTTGGTGATGAACGATATGCTGCACTCGCCTCCATTGAATTCCCTACGGCTACTGTCCTTGGTGTGACTCTGTTACCATATGGCGGTGGCCTTGATCCCCCTCACCTGGGAAATGTCCTTGGGGCCTTCCCCACGAATCCAGGATGACGTGGAAATGTCGGTCCTGTACCCCCGGTTAAGTTCATGTGTTCCTCCGCATAACGTGAAATTTCCATAGCTTCTGCTACCAAAGACAGTTTCCACATCTGCACCATAGCTATGATCTTAGGGTTTAGCCCATAGACAAAGTGTTCTGCCTGTTGTTGGTCATTATCCATATACGAAACATATTTGACCAATTCCATAAATCTGATCTTATATTCTTATACAGTTATGTTTCCCTTTACTAAGGCATGAAACGACCCTACCTGTTGTTCCTTGTAGTATGCTAGAAAATATTTCCTACGAAACCTCTCCTCGAAAATTTTCCAAGATACTGTGTCTGGGGTAAGGTGCAATTTTCTTTCCAGGTTGCCCCACCAGTTCAAGGCACTATCTCTTAACTGAAAAATTGTGATCTTTGCCTTTGAGTTGGATGCATAGTCCCTTAAGGAAAAACACCTTGTCATGCCTTCCAACCATGCTTCCGCGCGTTCACTGGCGCAACCCCCGGAAAACTCTAGAAGTTTGATCTTTTGCAATTCTCACGTGATGTCTTCAGGTGGAGGTCCTCCCCCTGAATCCCTTGATGCTTCTGGATTACCCATTCCAGATAGTGGGGGTTCCACTTCGGTCCCTGCTGGTTGTCTCCCCTTTAAAGTCTCATTAATGGCCTCCAACGAGCGCAGTATGAGAGCTAGTTCGGGCGATGGTGGTGGTGGCGCTGGTGGTGTTGGTGGTGCTTGTGACGACACTCCCCTGCCTCGATTCCCTTGAGTCTTGACCATCCTATATGATTTAACCTGCATCAACCAAAGTTGTCAGGGTGAGTTCAAGGATGTTTCAAATTGGTGCTACTCAAACTAGAAACAGGGTTAGGCGTAAGTTTTCTTTACTTATCTGTAAACATACATTACTCTCTTTAGGGGATTGGCTAGGTTAGGATTAGGATTAAGCGTCTAAGATTGATTTCTTCGCCCTTAAGAAAAAAAAAACTATTGGTTCCCTTGCCCTGTAGCTACGCTAGCCTTGCACCATACTCGCCAATTCCTCTGCTTACTCTCCTAGTGCGTATACCGCCTACTTCCCGCTTGTCCTAGTCTAAGTCCTTTTAACTTTTTGCTTACAACTAAATATCCTCCGATGCTTGACTCGTGAGCTTTTCCTTGGTGTGTAGTGTTGGCGTTGTCGAATGCTTCATTGAGATTTAGCGTTGACTTTGACTGGTGGAATAGAGTGGAGGGACTTGGCGCTTGGCTCAATGAGTTGTGTGTACGGTCTCGTGAGCCTAACGCTTGGAAAATTGGAGTTTATACTTTGGGATACAAAGATCAACAGTGCTAAATAAGCCTTTACCTTGATTTCTGGTGCATTCACCAGTTATAATTCAACTCGGTTAGCTGGATCCGGATCAATAGGTCAGATAATAAGCCAGTTAGTCTTAATCTTCATACTGTATCTTCCTAATAATGATACCACTCTAATCATACAATGTTACCATTAATCTATTAAGTATAAGAGTTTATTTGTAAAGACTTATGAGGGCGCGTTGGTGTTAGTGCTCTTCTTAAGGTGCTTCGCTTGGTGGGAGGTCTTGGGTTCAAAACCCATGGACCTCTAAAATTTATACTTAACCCTTTATTATTAAATTATTTAAATTAAAACTCATAATTACTTTTAATTAATTACTATACTTGGTTTTAATTTGCAACCTATATTTAAATATATATATGTATATTATATTATATATATATATATATATATATATATATATATATATATATATATATATATATATATATATATATAAAAAAAAAAAAAT
>ML793985.1:207544-221068 GCA_009831015.1 Picea engelmannii | reverse complement strand
GGAATAATTTAAAAAGTTAATTTAAATAAATAAATTAAATATCGAATTAAATAAAATAAATATTACTTATGATAAAAATAAATAAATAAATAAAAGAAAATAAATTCCATACGACATCGTGGGTCCTCGCATGAGGCCCACATGCCCTAAACCCTAAATGCACTTATTTCAATACCCCTAACCCTAATCATCCTGTGGCTTGTTTCATTTGCGATTGTGAATGCACCCTGAGCCTCTCCTTCTCTGCAACTATAGCAGAGTTATGGTGATGGATGGAGGCTCCTCCCTTAGTGGCTCCATGCTCAACTCTAAGTGTATGGTTTGCATCTTAGCTCCTGCAGCTCCTCCCCATGGTTTGGTGCATGGCTCCGACGCTTGCATTGGGATATATATATACTATTTGTATTTCCTGTGAGCATGAGGCTATTCCTTGGAGCTCATGCATTGGGTTTATGTTTAAAAATGAAGACTTTAGCAGTTGTTTTGTTGTTTTTGGTAGCCTTAAGCCCGTGGGTTAACTAATCCGTTAATTCACACCCTAAATGGACGTGGGGCGTTTGTTATTTCTAATAATTCTTTGGGTTGAGCATTGTTTACTAGAGCTTGTGCATTCAGAGTAAACCTCTGCTTTGATAATACTAAGCTTAGCTATAAATTGATGTTTTATTTTAAGTGTCATTATGTTTATGGAGTTAATCAGGCACAATGCTGATAAAATCATGAGAATCTTCATGATTTTTGCAGTTTCATAGGACAATATCGAAGGAATTCTTCATTTTTCTTTCATTTTCATTTGCTTATTTATTTTGGACAGATCCCACCAACAAAGAGAGAGAACATTTTTGGTGCACAAATTGAAACACATAAGGAGTACATGGAGTTTTCTCATAGATCAATTCCACCAAAACAACACATCTATTGTGAGTAATTTGAAACCAAAATATTGCTTCGGGTATATGGTTGTATACTGTTAAAGAGTTTGAAAATTAGAGTAAATATTAGGAAAATATGTAGTTTAATTGGAAGCTTTCTTTTAAGTTATTTTAGTTTTTTCTGGATTCCAATGAACTGCAAACTGAATTTATATTTTGTCCTCTTTTTGGATAGATCGTGCGAGCAACGAGATCAAACAACCGATCATCCCTTCCATTTTTTAAATGTTTCAAACGTTTAAGATTTTATTTGCATAGTAGATTAGCTGGAAATTTTGATGTTATTGTTGGATTATGATCTTATTAAATTTCATTTAGTTGAGACAGGATAGCATTTTTTGTGTAGAGCTTGTAACTTCAAGCTTAGAAGTAGGTTGTGAAGACCTCGTAGGGAAAGGCCATGACAAGTAGGATGCATCGGTGATAAACTCGAGGCTACTTAAGAGACTGAAATATATGTACTTAAGGTAGATTGCTTCACAGTTTAAAACTTAGGTTAAATTTTCATACTTTCAAAATTTAGTTAAAATTTGTCCCAACAAACACAAATATGTGTATTTAGAAAGCTTTTAACCTATGTTCACTATTTTCTAATTCCATTTCATAAAATTAGGGCTAGAGAGTTTTAATTCAATAAAATATAACATTTTCTATGAGACATGCATTACACGGTTGTTCATTTGGGGCATTTATCATTCTCAATTTGTTTTCTAATATTTCGCTTAGTTCTGAGTCCCGACGTCAACGCAACTTCCAAATTCAGTCTAGGTCTTTCTATCTTATTTTTTTTCTTGATTTTTATGCTATCTATATGTTTTGTTGAATTTTTTTTGGGGGGGTAGTAATCGATTACATATGGTTCAGTAGCTCTCGGTCTTGTGCTTACCTCGGAGATGTAACAAATCCTGTAAATATTTACATCCCAAGGGCGCATCTGTCACAATGCTTTAGAATTTTCGTGGCTCAAAAGTTGATTTCTGACCAAACCTGGGAAAGATCTCGGAATACAGTGGGTTATTTCAAGAGAATTGTGAGTAATTTCTATAATTTTGCCAAAAATATCTAGTTTTTTTTCTTTGGTCGGCTTCTGGGACCTTCTGCAAACGTCGGGCTCATGCTCGAATTCAAACCTGGGCAACACGTGTCATCGATACCATGTGTAATCRATCAACACAATTTTCTTTGAGGCGTTTCAAAGAATTACGATCTATGGGATCTATAGGGAATTATGTGATTGGCATGCAGTATGCATAGGAATGCATTTTCGCTACTAGAATTWTTTTTTTTTTTTGTCATCTGATATACAACAAGCAAACTGTCCTGAGGCAAGATCCAAATTCTTTTCCTAAGTTCTGTTCAAAAACATATATAAATGCAATGATGCTCAATGAATGTGTGGCGCCACTAACTTTGAAGGGATGTGTTGATGTTCCTAGTGAAGAGAAACTAGGACCTGTTCCACAGTCCTCGCAATCTTCTCTTGGCTCATGCATACTAATGTAGATAGAGCTTACTCCATTTTTTTTTACTCCATTTATATGCATATATATATATATATATATTTACATTTTATATAAATGTCTTTTACATATGCCCATTATTTTTATTTGTTTTCTTTTAGTAATGTGGTTTATATATATATATATATATATATATATATATATATATAGTTTGTTTAATTGAGCCAAGTGCCAAAATTTATTTAACACTTTAAATACATATAATATTAAACCAATTTCGTTTTCCAGACATATTGTTTATATATTATATATATAGATTTGTGTATATACTAAAATCAAAATGTATACTTGGCTTCCAGTTTAGGTGGAGCTGGAGCTCGCGCTTAGCCCTTCAGGCCCATATTTCAAACAAATAGCTCTGATACCATGTGTATTGACCATATTAATTTAAGTCTATTAATTCCATAAACTGAAACAACAACTTCTACTTGATTGCAGAAAACTCAATAATTTCTTTTAATTCAACATATATGCATGTTAAATTAATCAATGGACAACAATTTCATAACAAAATAAAATTTACTTAACAGAATAATACAAATTTACCTCTTCCTTATGCTAATTTCTTCGTTGACCTGGTTGTCCAGCCCGCTGCTTTGCTGCTACCTAATGCAGTGACCAACTCTTCCCAAGCTGTGTTTCCTCCCTTCCATCTAGGAGCATCCTGTCCATCTTCCTAGCTCTAGGATACCATATGGATATCCTGGCCCCCATGCCCAAAACCCCCAGCAAACCGGTGCCCCCGTAATGATCCTCCCAGACTGTAAAACTCCAACTCAGAACCAGAAAATTAAAAACCCCCAAACCAGAACTCTCCCCCTCCCCCCAAAAATGCTTCCTCTCCCCCAAAATAATGCCCTCTTCCGTAAGACTCTTTCCGTCATATCCCTCCTTCACCGACCCTTTCCTCCTCATAAATTTCCTTATCCATACATTCATTATCCTATCCACATAGTTAATATCTTATCCTATTATTTAATGTTTCTTATCCCCCTGTATACATAAATCATTTAATTAAACAATTAAATTTATTAACCCTCTTAAATTTATTACCCTGGTCATTCAATGCGATAGGTAATTAATTTAATTATTTAATCAAAATTTATAACAATTAATTAATTAATAAATATTTAATTAATATTATTATGCCAATCTTTGTTTAAGTAAAACCCTGTTAGGACAATTAATTACCTAATTAATTTTGCTTAATAATCCCTAAGCATATATTCAACTAGGGTTGTTACAAAATATTTTTCTTGAGAGATAAATATTCCTACAGAACTCTAATTTACTTGTAAACCAAGAAAATGTGATAGTTCTCCTATCATGAACATCTCAAACTCTGTTTTCATAGAATTAGCAAACCACTGAACATAAGAGTCATTAGTACAACCAAAAATAATGGCATCTACATAAACCAAAATAAATAATAGATCATCACCTTTAGACTTAATATAAAAATTGTTATCAACAGTACCTTTCTTGAACCCTTTGTCTTGTAAAAATTTATCCTATCTATAATACCAAGCTCGTGGTGTTTTATTCAATCCATATAAATCCTTCTTCAGCTTGAAGACATAGTCATAATTATCTGTCAGTGAAAATCCTTCAGGTTTCTCCATATATACTTCTTCTTCTAGATATCCATTGAAAAATGTTGACTTAAAATCCATCTGATGTACTTTAAAGTTTATATGACATGAATACGAAATAAACATTATGATGGCTTCCAATATTTCCACTAGAGAAAAGGCTTCATCAAAATCCTATCCTTCAACTTGTGCATACCTTTTACAGACCAAACTGGATTTATTCCTATCAACTTGTCCTTTTTCATTCATCTTATTCTTGAAAACCCATTTGAATCCTATTACATTCTTATCTTTAGGTCTAGGAACAAGCTCCCCAGTATTGTTCTTCTCAATCTGATCAAGCTCTTCATTCATAACTCTAATCCAATTATCATCATTGTTGGCTTCATAAAAAAAATTAGGTTCAATCATAGGTAGAAAAGAAACCCGAGATTGTTCTAAATCTTTAATCAATTTCCTTCTTGTCTGAACTCCTTTATTTATATCTCCAAATATCTGATTTTCAAGATGATTCTTTTTAACAATTCTAAGAGGTGGTTTTGTTTCTTTCTTCTGATTTTTGTGATCTTGAGTATTTGTATCTTCATCTCATTCAGATTCTTCTCTTTCTGATCCTTGGACCTGTTCATCTTTTGTGCTTGGTTCAACACTACTTACATTTCATACTGGGATTTCTTCATCAACTTTTATGTCGATACAATCAACCAATTTATGAAGCCTCTTATTATAACATCTATATCCTTTAATATTTGTAGCATAACCTAAGAAGATACCTTCATCAGACCTGTAATCATATTTTTCAATATTATCATCATTATTATTGATATAACACTTACTCCCAAAGACTTTAAAATGCTTGATTGAATTAGGTCTTCCAAACCATAAAGAGTCTTTTCATTGTGTGGCTTGAGAAGAGATTTGTTAAGGATATGAACAGTTGTATGGATTTCTTCAACCCAATATGTCTGAGAAATATTCCTTTCATTCATCATTGATATTGCCATCTGCTGAACTGATCTATTTTTCCTCTCAACTACTCCATTTTGTTGTGGATTCCTTGGAATAGTGTACTCTAGTTTGATCCCATGTTTATCACAGAACTCTTTGAAGTTCCATGAAATAAACTCTCCTCCTCTATTAGACCTTACTTCCTTCAATATTTTTCCTATTTGATTCTCATTCAGAGCCTTAAACACTTTGAATTTTTCGAATGCTTCAGACTTTCCCTTCAGAAAGGAAACCCATATTAGTCTAGAATAATCATCAATAATCAACATAAAATAGTTTTCTTTTCTTGTACCTTGTTTCCTTGATGGTCCACATAAATCTGTATGTACTAACTGGAGAGGTTTTTCTGTTGAAGATTTTTTTTTAGATTTGAACTGTGTATGAGTAAGCTTTCCTATTTGGCAAGGTTCACAAACAAAATCATATGGCTTTGATATCTTTGGAATATATTTTACTACCCCACTGTTTATAAGCTTGATTATATGATCAAAATTTAGGTGTCCAAGTCTCCTATGCCATAGCCAACTTTCATAATACTTGCTTAAGTGGAATTATTCTTTTTCTTCTTTTAACCATAGACATTGTTTTCTATTCTTATTCCTTTTGCAATCAACTGTCCTGAATTCACTGACTTTATTTTACTAAAAATACATCTTCAATCTTCTCACCAAGACCCTTCATGGCATTCACAAGCTCTTCAACTCTTAAAAAATACTTACTTATTGTTTCATCCTCATTCATCTTTAGTTGTTCAAATTTCAATCTATATGTTTGAAGTTTGGCATCTTTTACTTTCTCGTTTCCTTCATAACTACTAATACATTTATCCCACATTGATTTGGTAGATTCAAGATGCATCACCTTTAAAAACTCAGCTTCATTAAGTCCATTCAAGATAGCATTCATTACCTTAGAATTAAATCTAAATTCTAACTTATAATCCTTGGAAGCTAGTACAACAGGCTTTATGTATCCAGTCTCTACTACATCCCAAACATCAACACCTACGACCATTATGTATGTTCTCATTCTAACCTTCCAGAAGGAAAAATTTGTTCCATCAAATAGAGTAGGCTTATTGGCTGCAGTCAAACCCTCTCTAATACAAATTGTTGAAATTACTAAGACAACTGAGCGGCCGGGGGGGGTGAATCAGTTGTCACTGTGCTTAAACAATTTATGACTATTCAGAAAATTTTTAATCTTTTCCAAGTGACCATTAATATTATACAAGATATGAACAACATAAATAATGAACACCAGTCACACATAAGATATACACAGAGACATATTTTCATGAGGAAACCCATAAAGGGAGAAAACCTCTTCTTCTTTTAATGATAAACAGTCTTTTAAGTTCTGTGCATCATCTATATTTTAGGACCAACTCAATGTGAGGCTACCACCTCTATTTTACAAGCTCCAACTTGTTGAGAGAACCAACTCTCTGGTTTCTCTAGAACCCACTAGAAGGAAGCATAAACTCCTGAGTGTTCCATCACCAGATGGACTTATACAAGCACCAAATTGCATACAAAAAACTTTGTGTTTTCCCTAGCACTACCCTGCCACCCTGTTTTCTAGCCACAACTAGATGGAAGATACAACTTCCAATATTCAAGCACCAACATGAATACTAGAGGACCACATTCCTCCCTAACACCTCGTATTAGGGTCCTAACCCGCACATAGGTAGAACAATATATTCCAATGTAATAAAGGTCAATATTAATAAGGCCTTGCAATAAAATAGAATAAGTCTAATGTAAGAAGACCTAATACAAGCTTCTGCTTCTAGAAGGATCTTCCTCTAGATTCTTCTTTTGATAGACATATTTAGTATAAATAGGAGTCGAGGGTATGAGAACCCTAGCTTGGAGATTATTGTAATAGAGCTTTGCTCGATTGGAGGTTGCCCCTTCGAAGAGGCCCATGAAAATTTATCTCAGAATCAAAGTGTTATTTTTATTGTTATTCTTATATCATTTTAGTGTTATTGTGGTGATTTTTCTAGTTATATTGTTGTTATTCTGCCATTTCTAGCATTTTATTTATGTTCTGCATACTTTTTATATCTGGTATATTACAAGTGGTATCAAAGCACCTTCCTTGGCATAAATTGTGGGTAAATGTTTTTTCAGGGTAGAGACATATTTTGGCGTCTTTAATCCATAGAGATCTGTCATTACACACATAAACTCATGGCTGAGGGATTCATACACGCAGGAAATACAAGTGGTTCTTAAGCGCACATCTATTGGCCACCCTTGTAACTCTTTTTGGTACCCCTTTGAGTGGTAGCGCATCAGATAGCACCTGTGCACAGATCGACCTAGATTTCCTAAAGCCCTCTTTAGATAAACCAATCGCCCCCCTGAATGCTATAGTGCCACCAAGAAAATCACTCAGGAAGATACTCTCTAGTACCTGGGTAGTCGGGTAGTATGGCTAAGGGTATGGTCTATCCTCCTTAGTTAGTGCCTTGTGATATTGGGTCAAGTACTACTATTGGACCCCACACGTATATCAGAGAGCTATAGCACAGGGAAAACCCTTGTCTGTACAACCCTTGAATACCTAACCCTTGGGGACATAAACATAAACAAATTAAAATAGATAAGATTTATTGTTGCACAACTGTGTTCGGGTTGCCAAGTAACTACACATTTCTTCTTGGTTAAGCATTTGGGTACTTCATCACTGCAGTATTCTTCATCTCTTTGCCCTTATCACATTCATACATATCATTTTTCGGCAAAAGTTTTGACCCGACCCGCCCCTTTTCGTTTCCCTCGTCCTCATGGCCCATACCCGTAGCCAAGACTTTGAAGCTCACTTCAATAACTTGCAATCTAGTCTCACCGAGACCCAACAAGAAGTGAAACAACTCAGTTCCAATGTTGTCGCCATCAATACAACCATGCAGTCCTTAATGGAGGAAATCAAACAAGACCTGACCACCCAGCTTGAATCTGTCTTTTCGACACTCTGCACCAAGCTGCATATCCCTACAGATTACCCTTTCTATGACTCACCTCCACTTACTGAACGTGAACATTCCTCTCATTCCCATAACTTTCAACACCATCACTTTCAATGTGACCTATGCCTTCTATGGGTTCATGTGACCAAATTTCATTGCTTAGACCCCACTGGTTGGGTAACCCAAATGGAACATTATTTCTCTTTATATGGCATTACAAATGACTTGGCCAAACTCAGGTATGGTGTTCTCCATCTAGATCAAGAATGTTGGCAATGGTGGCAATGGAGAAAAACTTATCATCAAGGGTATATTTCTTCGACACACTTTGTGGCAGATCTTTATGAACGCTTTGACACTGACACCAACCATTTGGGTCATTTGACAAAGTTGAAACAATCAGGAACAATGGAAGACTTTATAGCTTCCTTTGAGTGCCTAGCTTTTCGGATAGAGGGCATGTCTGATGCCTTTTTCCGAGAGTGTTTTATCAGTGGCCTCAAGTATGAGATTCATGCCCATGTCCTTATGTCTCGGCCTCATAGTTGGGTGGAGGATACTAAAACAGATAAAGAAGCACAACATGTTGTATCTTCTCAAAACTAGAAACCCTCCTTTATCCCTCGCCCTAAACCAGTAAATCCCACTACTCCCTTCACTCTACTATAGATCCAAAAATTGATCAGGGATGAAATGGTTGAATGCCAACTCAAAGGCATTTGTTATAATTGTGATGAAAAATATTTCCCCGGCCACAAGTGTAAGGAACAAAATCTTTTTATGGCCATCTCTAAGGGTATTTCGGAAGAGGATGTTGAAAATACCCTTGTGTCTGAGTCACCTGAAACCACTGACATAACCCCTCCCTCAAACCATCCCGAAGTAGAACCAGTCATTTCCCTCAATTATCTCACTGGCTTCTCCGCTCCCCAAACCCTCAAGATAATCGGTTACATCAAGCATCGAAAGGTTATCATTCTGGTTGATAGTGGAAGCACCCATAATTTTATTCATCGCCACATTGCCCAAGAAACTCATTGCTACATACATGTTTTCAATAATTTCCAAATCATGATTGCCAATGGTGGCTCTATGAAATGTGGAGGGCATTGTGAAAATGTGCGACTCCAAATTGGTGACTACAACCTGAAATCTCATATGTTTGTTATCGACATGGGCGGTTGTGACATTGTGTTGGGTGCATACTGGCTCAATACTTTTTGTCCCATTCTCATGGATTTTAAGGAATTAACCATGCAATTTGACCAGGAGGGCCACCAATATAAGTTCCAAGGCATCATTGTTGGTTCACCTAAGATCATTAGTTCCCATCGCATAGAAAAGATGCTCAAAAAAGGTCATTCTGGTGTTATTGCCCAACTCCATGCCATATAAGCAACAGAGACACCCTCGGTGCCACAAGACCTCTAAGCCATCCTTTATAAACATAAAGTGGTATTTTCCACTCCCCAGGGACTCCCTCCTTCCCGTGGTGTTCATGATCATTCCATTCGCCTTGTACTTGGAAGCCTTCCTCCCAATATCCACCTGTATTGTCACCCCTTTTCCAAAAAAAAGGAAATTGACAAAATGGTCCAGGAACTCCTTAATGCAGGTGTTATCCTCCCTAGTAAGAGCCCCTACTCTTCTCATGTGGTCATGGTCCTGAAGAAAGAAGGTTCTTGGTGAATGTGTCCTGACTTCTGTTCAATCAACAAACTTACCATTAAAGAAAAATTTCCTATTCCTGTCATTGATGACCTCCTGGATGAATTGAGTGGTGCCCAATTCTTTACTAAACTTTATCTTCATTCAGGCTACCACCAGATACATATGAAAGAAGCAGACATTCCCAAGACTTCCTTTAGAACTCATGAGGGCCACTATGAGTTTTTGGTCATGCCCTTTGGCTTGTGTAATTCCCCCTCCACCTTCCAAAGCCTCATGAATCATGTCTTTCATCCTTTTCTACGTCATTTTGTCTTAGTTTTCTTTGATGATAGCCTCATCTATAACAAAACCTAGACAGAACATCTTGCTCATGTGGATCGATTTCTCCATCTACTCTCTCAGCACCAAATTTTCCTGAAACAGTCTAAATGTGCTTTTGGTGCCTTAGAAGTAGAGTACTTGGGTCATCTAGTTGGCAAGGATGGTGTCAGGGTGGATCCTAAAAAGATTGAAGCTATGAAAGACTGGCATCACCCAAAGAATCTCAAAATATTGTGTTGATTCTTGGGCTTAATAGGTTATTATCGCAAGTTTGTTAAGAATTATGGAAATATTGCAACACCTCTCATTGCTCTTCTAAAAAACAACTCTTTTACTTGGAATCCAGTCGTTGCTCAAGCTTTTCAAACCTTGAATATGGCCATGTGCACCACTCTAGTCCTGTACCTTCCTGATTTCAGAAAGACCTTTGTCTTGGAATGTGATGCTTCATGGAAAGGAATTGGTGTTGTCCTTATGCAAGAGGGTCGACCTTTGGCCTTTACCAGCAATAAAATATCTGAAATAAATCTACGCAAATCAATCTATGAAAAGGAAATGTTGGTTATTCTACATGTTGTTGATCTATGGCACCCTTATCTATTGGGGAAACGCTTACAAATTAAGACAGACCATCAAAGCCTCAAGTATTTTCTGGAACAATGCATTTCCTCCCTGGAGCAAAAAAAATGGGTGACTAAGGTCCTTGGATATGATTATGAGATCATTTACAAGAAAGGCAAAGCCAATGTGGTTGTGGATGCACTTTCCCGAAAATATGAAGACGAAGGATCCATTTTTTCTCTTTCCTTCATTGTACTAGATTAGCTCCAAGTTGTTCGCCAAGAATGGATACAAGATCCCAAAAGTTCGCATCTGATCCAACAATTGCATTCCAATGCTCCAACTTCCACAGGGTACTCTTAGATCCATGATGAGCATCGATACAAAGGCTTTTTGTATTTAAGTAAACAATCAAATCTTAAATCCATAACACTTTTTGAGGCTCATGCTACACCCACAGTGGGGCACTCTGAGTTCACCAAAACCTATGACAACGTAAAACGTTCTGTTTTTTGGGATGGTTTGAAACAAGACATTCGTAATTTTTTCGCTGAATGCGATGTGTGTCAACGCAACAAGGGAGAAACAGTCAAATATTTGGGCAGACTACAACCGCTTCCGATTCCACCTGCTATTTGGAGGGATATCTCTATGGATTTTATTACAGGCTTACCCAAATCAGGAAATAAATCAGTCATCATGGTGGTTGTTGATCGCCTTTCCAAGTATGCTCATTTTTGCGTTCTTCAACACCCATTTACAACATCCACAGTGTCTCGAATTTCCATGGATCAGGTCTTCAAGCTTCATGGCATGCCACACTCTATTGTTTCTAATCACGACCCAACTTTCACAAGCAATTTTCGGAAAGAAATGTTCAAGCTACAAGGCACCCAATTGCATCTCAGCACAACTTATCATCCCCAGACCGATGGTCGAATGGAATTTGTCAACAAGTGTTTGGAAACATATTTGAGGTGTTTTTCCTCAGAAAAGAAACATCAGTGGGCTCAATGGTTGCTCCTAGTTGAATGGTGGTACAACACTTCATACCATACAACTACACACATGACTCCTTTTGAAGCGGTATATGGACAGAAGCCACCTTTATTTCTCTCATACTTACCTGGTGTCTCGAAGGTCCAAACGGTTGACCAAACACTTATAGTTTGAGAGGCTATTCACCATACCCTCAAAGAGAATTTGTTCATGTCACATAATTGCATGAAGCAACAAGCAGATCAAGGTCACTCTTAATGTCAATTTGCAGAAGGGGATCAGGTGTTTCTTTGACTGCAACCTTACAAGAAAAATTCCCTCAAGGTCGAGCATTTTCAGAAGGTACTGCCTGAATGTTATGGTCCTTATACCATTCTCAAGCGTGTGGGGTAGGTGGTCTATCAGTTATCTTTTCCCAGTCATTCGAAGCTACATCCTATTTTTCATGTTTCATGATTAAAGAAAGTGATTGGAGCTAAGTGTCAAATTCAAACCGACCTTCCCAAGTTAGCTGAAGAAGGATCCATTTGGCTATATCCACAAGCAGTTTTGGACCAGTGTGAGCATCTCCTACATCAGAGAACTATCAAGGAAGTGTTAGTCCAATGGAAAGATACAACTCCAGTAGATGCCACTTGGGAACCAACTACCATTCTGCAACAATTTCCACATCTCAAGCCTTGAGGACAAGGTTGTTTTTAAGGAGGAGGACGTCTTAGGGTCCTAACCCGCACATAGGTAGAACAAAATATTCGGATGTAATAAAGGTCAATATTAATAAGGCCTTGCAATAAAATGGAATAAGTCAAATGTAAGAAGACCTAATAGAAGCTTCTGCTTCTAGAAGGATCTTCCTCTAGATGCTTCTTTTGATAGACATATTTAGTATAAATAGGAGTTGAGGGTATGAGAACCCTAGCTTGGATATTATTGTAATAGAGCTCTGCTCGACTGGAGGTTGCCCCCTCGAAGAGGCCCGTGAACATTGCTCTCTGAATCAAAGTGTTATTTCTGTTGTTATTTTTGTTGTTATTCTTATATTATTTCAATGTTATTGTGGTGATTGTTCTCGTTATATTGTTGTTATTCTTCCATTTCTATCATTTTATTTTTGTTCTGCATACTTTTTATATCCGGTATATTACACCTCCCTACCTCCCTGAATATAAGTAAATGATTGATTAACCAACAATACAGATATATCAATTCTTCCCACTCCTTCTATGTTCTCCAATTCTTCTTTTCTTCTCTATTATTATGTTATGTTCATACTTGGCTTGACTTGCTGTCTCTTTCTATCTGTTCTTTCTTTGATCCTCTTATTCTCTTTGGTATGTGTACATTCTTCCCTCTTCACCATTTATGTTATGTTTGTTGGATTACTGAGAGGGGGGGTGAATGAGTAATAACGTAATTATAATCCTTTTTCTTCAAATGTTATATCAATGTAGAATTATTATCCAATAATGAGCAGTAATAAATAAACAATCACACACATACACAGTACACCAGTGTTTTACGTGGAAACCCAAATCAGGAGAACACCACATAATGTTTTTTCTTATATGTCTTGAAGAATTACATTCATTGGAAGCACCAAATTCCTTTTTTTTCCAGCTGCAACTGGAAGGAGGCTCCAACCCCCTAGTTTCTTAGGCTACAACCTGAGGGAAGCTCCAACTCCCCAAATATCTGGCTACAAACCCCAATGTTCTCCGACTACAACGAGAAGGTGGCTACAACCACCTGTCCTTGCCCCATCCTACCACCTTGAAGTAGAAGTTGAATGATGGAACCACTGTCACACTATCACTGTGAGATATACCGCTGTAAACCTGTACCAATAAATCTGAACCATGCATCAACCATGCATCAACCTGTACCATAAACAAGTGCATCAACCACGCACCAACCTGTAATCAACCTGTACCATAAAC
>ML793985.1:92403-157440 GCA_009831015.1 Picea engelmannii | reverse complement strand
GCCAACGGTGTCGTTAAACCCATCAAGGTGGTTCATTCCAAACGGCTTGGGTTATTGGACAACCCCGGACCGGTTCCACTCTCTCAATTGACGGACGGACAATTTCGCCCGTCAACAACTTCCAATAGACTTTGAAGCTGATAACTATGGAATTATGACTATAACATAGTTTAGTAACTCATTTAGACAAAAAAAAATCGGTTGAAGGCTTCGTCGCATGTGTAAATAATGGGAAGAATCATTTCACCCTGGATTTTTTTATCCAAAGCCACTTTTCATTTATTATTCTTTGCTCAATTTTGTTTACATAGACATGGTTTTCACCTAAGATTCATGGTAAGAGATTTGGTTGGAGGTGAGCATAATCATTCCTTCACTCATTTCGATATAGTATTGGAGTTTTGTTTTGTAACCTACAAAATGAATAAGACACGTGTATTTCACATCCATCATCTAGTTTCGAAAGTTGTTTTATATTCCCATTTCATGCTAACCTAGCCATACATACTTTTTGTTTGCTTAGTTGTCGAATTCATTTTGGTCTACCTCAACTACATTTGCATGGCTTGACTCTAGCCTTTGGTTATAAGCATGATTTTGTGGCCATGGGATTTTCATTCTCGTCCTATTAGTACCTATGTTTTCATCATCCCTGGCCTTAACTCTATTTGCATTTGTATTGGGCCTCATGGCCTAGATCCTGTTGCTTCTTTTACTTTCTGTTGTTATCACCAATGTTCATTTGGTTCAAATGACTATTGTTAACGGTTATGGGATGACCATTTTGGAATTAATTTTTGTTTTAATTTCATGGACACATCGTCATTTTTATGATGAAGAATATGTATTTTATCCATACCAAAAACCAAATTTTTATCAGAATGTCTATGAAAATCAATGAAATGTTTCGTCGTAGATAAATCCAATTCATCATTAAACAGTCGATTAGTTCGTCGAACATCCAATGGACCAACGACGAAATTCTGATGACCTTATGACGGACTATTGATAGACTTCAGAAGTAGATAATTTTCATACTTGTGACTGAAATGTAGTTGAGTCACTCATTCAATGAGACACTTTAAAATAAAAATGGGTTGAAGGATTCGTCGCACGTGTGACATTTTTGCGACTGAAATTCATCAGTAAATTGTCAAAAGTTGGGTCCAATGTATTAGTGTGTGCATGGGAATGATTGAAATTGTTAAATAATTGTCCATAGTTGAGAATCTTTGGAGTTTCCATCATTGTTATTTCCTGAAAAATTAGAACTAGAGGCCTAATAAAGAAGCAAAATACCCCGAGGGACTACATTTCAGAGAAGGGGGTTCATTTGTTTTGGTTGTGTAGTATGAAAGGGGAAATATATCTTACAAATTAGGATTTTCTCTATGGTTGAGAGAAATATGAGTGCTTTATATCTTATTGGTGTGTGTATAAGAGTTGGCTTAGGACCCATCCTTATGGATTAATAGCCTCATATAGGGGGTGGCCTATTGTAGAGATTTTATGTGCAACAGAGCCTAAGGTTGGGTGGAACATTTGATGTGTGAGGCTAGTTGGTGAAGATATTTTTTAAACTTAAATTCGTTGTTATGTGTTTATTTGTATAAGTATATTTATGCAATGTATTTATTAAATCTATGTTGTGTTTACAATATACGTGCAAGTTTGTTGACAATGATGTGAATGAAATGTTAAACATTTCTTTTATAGATGCATATGTTTCTTGATTAATGCATGTGACTCCGTCATTCTTCTTGAGTTATCAATTAGTATCAAAACTTTGAAATTTTCACAAGAAGGAAAATTTTTAGATACATGAGCAATGGGATACATCAAAATTTCACTCATGATAGATTAGAAAATATATATATATATATATATATATATATATATATATATATATATGATGTGCATAACAAAAATAAAATTTTGATGGCTCTCCATTCAAAAGAAAACCTTCATAACATGTATCTCTCTAATGCCATCATGGCTACCATGACAATCAAAGAGAAACATGTGTGATAATAACTATAATAACATTATATATAAGGTGGGTTCCCACGTAATGCTAGGACTAACAAAAGAATAGATCCAACATATATCTAGCTATAACATGAGTATGATGTAATTTAAATGCATTACATAAAAATGAAAGTATCACATCGATATAATGACATAAATTTGATATATCATAATTATAAACTTGTTGACATATATATCATTATAAAAATAGTGTGGTTACCATGGATTACATTATCAACACAAATATATCGGGTATACTTACTTGAAATATTGCAAGAAATGTAGGGGTTGTGCATTCATTGGATTTTTTGAATTTATAGAAACATCTTATATATCTTTTTATTTTTTTCTTTGACAGAGTAAAAGATCCATTTTGTAGTATGGATGGCTCAATTATCCTATTCAAAAGTCTTGAAGATGTTCAAAGGAAATAACAATAATTTTAAATTGAATGGTCCTATTCGATAATAACTCCCATTTTAATTCTATGAAATCATAAGAACCTTTAAGGATTTCCTTTGGCATAATTCCAACAAATTTTGTGTGATTTAACAAAGGTGGTTGTTTGACTATGAGTATTATTAATGCAAGAAGATCCTACTACAGATAGAGAACATATGAAAGTGGATATATTATTTATAGTTCTATCACAATGATCATTTGGAACACTGAAAACTAAATAATGATATTGAGAAAAAATCCCTCTTGTTTTGACTTGATCAAACTATTTGAGATAAAATAGAATTCATGGAAACTTCATTGGACAACTTCCTCAAATATCTTTTCAATATTCTAATATTTTGAAAATGGATTATTCTTTAGGAAATGATTTGAAACAACTATTCCATTCTTATGGAGCATTGAAATGTTTCCATTTCTTTGACTATACAATAGAATTTCAAAAGTTTTATGGATCCTCTCATGAGGCATTTCCAACCTTTTGAATAGTTCACTAAATGGTTTTTAAAACAAAATTACAATGATGGGTAACTAGGGAAAATGCCCCTTGGACTATGCTTAGTTTCAATATGAATCTCTTGGTGTACCTATCCTAATTTCTATATCCATTGTGGTTAATAAAATTTCCAGAAACATAAGTTGTGAAATCCTTGACAGTGAAAAGCATCTTGAAAGTGAAATCTAGAATCAAAAGTTGAGATAGGCGATATTCAATCTATTCCATTTTATGTATGCATATGTAGAGATGCAATTTCAATTATATAAAAGGATTAGAAAACAATTGGTTTTATGACATTTTTTGTTTGTTTGTTCAAGATGTGATGTTGTTTGTTATTGACACTATGGGGGAATATCTCAAAGTTAAAGAGATTTTTGAATTATATATTAAAGTTAGTGGGATGGAAATCAATGGCCATGAATATACAATGTCTTTCAATATAGTCCATAGGATTAACAAGACATAATAACAAGATTTTTTGTTTCCAAATAATTGGATTTAGTGAGGGTTCGAAGTATCTAAGTTCATGATTATTCCCAATGATTATGGTTCTCATTTGTAGATATGGATTCAACATAAAGTGGAAAATAAGATAACGACATGTTGTAATCAATGGTTTTCCATTAGAGGAATATTAACAAGATGGTATAGGGATCATCTAGAAAGTGATTATGTATTCTATAATTTGGATCCCTACTATTAAATAATAGATTAATCCTATTTTGAGGTACCGATATGTAGAAATAGTTTCATTAATAGAAAAAATTGTTTCAATATACTAAAAATAGTGATCTAAGACATTACGATTTAATACATATTAGTGGCATATATCCTAGTAACAATGTTGATAAAAATAATATCATGTTCCTAAGTATATTTGAAAATATATCATAAGATAAACCCTTAATTTCAACAAGAATAAACAAAATCATTCACCAAAATACTCAACACGAGATATGTAGATAAAACCCTTTAGGTAGGGTAACACCATATATTAATCATTATAGAAGGATAACACTCCCCAAGTAATGTTTTCTTTCTACAATAACAATATTATTCACTATCCTCCAATACATTGTTTACACTTCTTTATACAACACTCTCTATCTCCTAGGATCATTCTAAAGAAGTAATATTCTAGTAGGTGGAACCTTCTAGTAAACATTCTCACCTTTATTGCTTTCACACTATTACATGCACCTTGTTTTCTAGAATTAACCTCTGTACATAATAATACATAACCACATTCCTATTAGGTACCTCCCTAGGTACACCATATTACCTCCCTATGTATACTACATTCTATCCCCCTTCACATTTTTCATCCTTGAAACATGGGAAGAAACCATATAATATGATTAGATAAGCAATGTCCATCTATTTCATTTCCATGTTTCTCTTGATCCTTATCACACCTTTGGTTCCATGGGATTGTGTAAAACACGCACGACGTGGCATAAAAATTTCCTCTTTTCTTAAAGGACTGAATCTCCATTCATAGTTTCTAATTTGGAAAGTCGGGGAACCAGTCCGAACTCCTGGTAAAGGATCTCTCATTCTAAATTCAAACAACTCTCTAATACCTTGATGGTCTCATTCTGTAATTAAACATAGAACCTTTTGGATTCGCGGTGTAGGTTTAAGGGCACCCGCGACCTTCCCTTTCGCTCCCTTGCAAAATCTCAGAGTACTGGGCGTTAGCTCCTTTTCTAGATAAGCCCCCTATTGATGTGACCTTGGGAGATGACCTTATGGGACCGCATGATTGCATACACGGACAAAGGCAGTTTGAATCAAACTTCTTTTCGGCCCGCAATACTCCTCGGGCCTCCACGTGTCCTCTTTTCAAATCCACGATTGGAATTGCATCCCGCCATCAAATTTTTAACGTTCGTGCAACTCCTATCCTCGCAATGCTACAAGACCATCGATCTCCCGATATTGACAGTACTTTGAAAACTGGAAGTTCATATCTACCCCTCTTAGACCTATAGATTAGATATGACCTATTGCAAAATCAACAAATGAGATCTCCTTTGTGATTTTGGGTTTTGGGAGTTTCAACTCTCAAAACCCTGCTCTCTTTCGTACTTCAATATTCTGAGTTGATGATCTGCGAACACATGTCCTCCTCATAAAAGGCCCTGCCTTTACTTTGGGTGGTTGAACTTTCAACTAGATCAATGGTCTTGTGGCCCTCTTCTCAATCAACAGTCGAGATTTTCTTCAGGTTTCGTATTTCTGAGATCTCAAATATCAAAGTTAACCCTTTTTCCCAATGGATTTTATCCAGAGGCTATAATCCACTGACGTGTGTCCTCTTGATCTAAATATCGAGGATTACTTCGAGTCTTTATCCAGATTTCTCATATTTTTTCCATGTCTCCCTTGGATCTGACGGCTCATATCCACTTCAGGTGATCCGATGCTTGATATTCACTTTGGACGATCTGACGACTCAACTTCACTTCAACTAATCAGATGGTTGATATTTACTTCATATTTTCGAAAGTTTGGACTTTGGAATTCTCAACTCTCAATCCATGCCTTCTGTTGAATAGACAGTATCTGACGGCTCAGATTCACCTTGGCGATCCAACGCTTGAGATTTACTTCAGTTGATCTGATGACTCAGATATGCTTCGTCTTATCGGAGGATTGGGATTCGTTTCGGATTTCCAGAACTTCGAACTTCGTGAATCTCAAATCTCAACTGAGAAACACTCAAATGGATTTCCCGAAGATGTTGATCTGATGGCTCAAATTCACTTTAGAAATCTTTCTTCTAGTGATATCATGGCTAGTACTTTCAAGTCTTCACCCCCACAGTTAGTTATTGGCAAATCAAACAATAATACATTTACACTGTCCACATGCCTTAACATGGTAAATCCTATTTTATGATTAATTACAAGATGGGGGAAACATGGGTGTTACAATTTCCTCCCCCTTAAAGGAACATTGTCCTCGGTGTTCTTTCTCAAAACACCTTTCATACCTTTCTCATTCAGTTGTTTCAAAAATCTTGATCCTTCTTCCTCGGTCATGTTCTTTTTCAGACCTTTAATCTTGGTCACTTGCTTTCAATAATTGTTGGAAAAAAATCACGTTAATCATAGTCTTATGTGAAAACATTGAATAAAAAACAATTTCTAGGAAAATTTCATAATCTTAGCACAATAATTATCTACGCGGTTTGTGGATTTGTATCCACATGGTTGTTTTTTTTTATCCAGGATCATTTTTTTTCCTTGGCATGCCCATTGGGTGCATGATCCCAATTCAATATTTTACAAGAACTATCATGGTTTCATCTTCCTTGTGGTCACTCACCCTCCAGGCCTAGGCATGTGCATCCCCTTCTCTACTATACAGTCCCTCGGGTGATCCATCTTGTCTTGCCAAGGTTTTCTCACACAAGAAGAAATACCCTTCGTGTGCATGATCCTGATCAATAGTTTACCAGAACTATTAAGGTCTCCTCTTCCTTGCAGTCACTCACCCTCCAGGCCCAAGCTCAGGCATCCCCTTCTTTACTATACAGTCCCTTGGGTGATCCATCTTGCCTTGCCAAGGATTTCTCACACAGAAATAATTCCAGAGACTTTGTCGAGTCTTACATTCGAGGTGTTCCTCAAACTTCCTCTACCGAGGCATCCCTCCGACTTGTGTTACCTCAACACAATATATTCTAGGCGATCATGGCTTACCACGGGGTTCTCATGGCTCAGTAGTAGCCATTTTTCATGCTTTTACAGCTTGATAGCCTTCCAGCTCCACTAAAGTTAGGGTTGAAGGTTACTCTCCTTCTCCCGACTCAATCATAGATAAAGACAAAGTTTACTCTCCTTCTCCCAACTCAATCATAGATAGGGACAAATTTTACTCTCCTTCTCCCGAGTCAATATTTATTTCATGAAATCAGATTATACTTTTTCTCACATGTATCACAGGCATATATAAAAATTCATGAGACATCATCATAAATTTTAAATTCAAAGTTTTCTTGTAAATCTGTGACCCACAGATATCCAAATTCCACATTGTGTTTCCATATTTGTTTTGCACAAGAAACAAATTCATAATTATGGGACTTTCCTTCCCATAGTGGTTTGGCTCAGTAGGCAATTGGTCTTCCTTATGGCTTACAAGGCTGCCATATTCAAGATTCCTTTGATTATACACTTTCAACTTCAATCAACCAAAAAAATTGTTAGTTTCCATGCACAATCATTTTATTCCACCTTTATAACGTCATCACAAACAATTTCAAAAGTGTGCATACTAACAATCAAATTCACTTTCTCAAAAATGAAATACCATTCCTTGTAGTTTGTCTTAGTAGGCAATTGGTCTTCCTTATGGGCTTACAATATTGCCATATCCAAGACCCATTTCCTCCTGCAATTTCAACATTCCTCAGCCAAACAAATTGTTAGTTTTCATGCACATTACCTTTTCAAAATCAAGCATACTAACATTCCAAGTCATTTTCATCTATTCAAGGATACCAAGCAAAAAGGATACATCATCCCTTACCTATACATCATTTCAGCCTACTAAATTTTTCAAAATGCAATTCAGATATCAATTGACCTTAATGAATGTGCCAACGTTCATGGCCACATTCATAACCAATGCACCTTTGCATTGATTTTAATTTTCCCACACTTTACGACAAGTACTTTGTCATGGTGCGTTGGAGCTTAGCCAATATTTTCACCATATGGTTTATTCATTCCCATTCATTGTTGCAGCAGTACTATGCTTTCGGCTATAGGATGATCACAATTCCAATTCAGTACATATGAAACTACAAGTTTCACATGAATGCCTTTAAGCATTCCTCCTTCATTAATAACCAGGGTGCCAACACTCATGGCCACCCAAATTTGGTTTTCTCTAACACCTATACAATGTAAGTAGATATGTTGGAAGGTCCTCCTTCCTCAATGGAAATCCATCGTCTGTCCTTTATGAAAACATGCATTTCCTGGAACAAATTCCATGCAATGTGATATCTATGAGCATTTTTGTTTCCAATCGTTCCTTGATTGGTCCATGTATTCATGACATATCAGTTCATGAATTCTTCTGAGGATTACAGTTAGTCTTTACTACCAGAGGTTCACACCTCCATCATTCAGGTTCTCCTTCTTGAATCATACCTTACTTGGGTATCCAAGGCATACAAATGCCTTTCAACGTTGAACCATACATAACATTAAGACCATAAAATACTTCAGAAGGGATTCTTACCCAATCCCTTCATGCCTTGTGCCACATAGGCATGAACATTTTTATACCTATTTTGGCTATTAGCACCCCCTCTGATATTACCCCATCAGTGGTGCTACATGGGGACTTTTAAAGTCCCTTCAACAATATTTCAATGAGAACCTTCTCATACTCATCCTCTGTTTGAGGTTGTTCATTATTGGCAACTGTCTTTCTCAACAATTCCAATCTATTTCTTTCTACACATGACATACATCATAAACACATTAGTCGTCATGTAAATTAAAAATGCAAGTACCATAGAATTTAAATTAATAAAACATTTTTAGACATGGCCTAGCATATTTGTATGCACTTCATCACATTACCCTTAATGTTTTCATTAGTGTAATACCGACAGTTCTCAATTGTTTCTACAATAATACAATACTCATCACTGTGATGTCAAAACATTTACTTTCATTAGTGTACTAGCTTTCTCATCCCACGGGAAAAAATAATACACAACAAGAAAAGAATTGAGGCTCTCCCCTTCTTCAAATTCTTTCTACATCGCCTGGGACTTTTCAACCCAGCCGAGTTATTTCTAAGGCCTCACTATCGTTTATCTGCTTTTACAACTTACTCCCTACTGGGATCTTCCTGCTCTTTTCCTTGAACAACCTTGGTTAGGCCTCACCCTAACCTTTTTGGAATACAACAACATGCTTTAATAGAAAAAAAATTTGTTCATAATGGATCATGAACCTGTGCATCCTGCACATTACCATTCGGTTATCAAAATGGTCAATATTCATTTATTAATCCTCTATTCCTTATATGATGTTTTTCAAAATGTAATCCAGGATTCTGGTGTGTGTGTGTGTGTGTGTGTGTGTGTGTGTGTGTGTGTGTGTGTATATATATATATAAGATTGTGGCTCACTTCTTAATTCTCAATAGTCATTAAGGTTGTGACTTTGTTTTCCCGACAGAGTCTTCACACAGTTCCTCCACAGGGAACTCCTTCAACATGCAACTTCCTTATTGCATATCCATCACTATTTGTGATGGCCTCAACCATGAGTTAGCTTCAAAAGTTTACCAAATATCCCATAAGGAATATAAACATGCATCTTTGTCATGTACCCAAATTATGTATCCATAAATATTCTGGTTTTGTTAACTTACACCGATGATGTACTTAACCATATTCATAATCCTAAACCTGCCTGTAGCAGTGATAGTCATGTTTCACAACCCACCTACATCTCTACCTTTAATATCAGTCAACTTAGGAATTTTCACAATCCTTCTCATGTGATTTTTAAGGAATAATCATTTTCCTCTTATTATGACAATAGAGCATCTTTGCTCATTTATCCTTTTTATCTAATTATATTAGTATTTCCCGAGGAAAGGGAATACATTCCCCCTCAAGCTATTATTTGGAACATAACTTTCATGACTCTTTGGAATGGAGTCAGCCATGCATCCATAGTATTCATTTATTCTGGACAAGAGCAATTTTTGCTTTATTTTTCACTCATCAGGGCAACCATATCGTATCTATAGCTATACTCTTACATTATACATGTGCATCACTTGCACATTCAATATCGCTCATACCTAACTGGTACTAATATCATGCTTCATATTAGGAAGCTCCCCAATGCATTAAACCTATGCACTCAAGCATAATTAAACACAGATAAGTATTCATCATGCTAGCTTATTGCTTTCACTTCTTCCATGTCATTCACACACATGGACATATCAAGCTTCTCTATCATTTTTCCCAAGGATCTTCCAATCATCCTTATGATCATGTATACACATTTGTGTATAAGTAGGTGCATCTCTTTCACCTTTTTACCTCATGCATTCGCTTGATAGTTTAATTTCATCATTAGTATCCTTTAGTTTGAGATTTCAGTCACTTATAGGACTAATCTCACAGTCATATATGGTATTGATGTTTCCTTCTCTCATGATAATACCTAACCAGGGTCACTTTCCTCTTTATGTGACAACGTCTATCAAGAAAACCTTCTTGCCTCAGCGTCTGTAGGGTTTTACCCATCTCACTTTTCTCTAGTCATGAGGAGTTATATACTCTGATTTTAATTTAAAGAAGTAACTATAACTTCCAAGAATCCTACCTGATCCTATCAGATTCCTTTAAGCCCACAAAGGTACTAACCATTATATAATCGACCATCATTAGTACCTGAAGTTTCAACTACCCATGCTTAGAAGCAGTGTTACAAACACCAGGTCATCTGTCCTTTGGGCTTCAGCTTCCCTTGACAGAACCCTACCACCTTCAACTATCCACATTCAAGTCTTATTATAAATGTTAATTAGCATATCCCTACTACGGTAAAAGTAGTTATCACTTAGACAAAGGGATAAAGAAATTCTTCTACTGAAATTCAACAAGAATTCCCAAAATCACAGGTTCAATCTACAGTCCTTCTCCTCAAGGAGTAAATGAAGATAACAATACCTATTTACGCGACTCGTACATGAGCCCAAGTAGGCCAAGTGTTGTAACCATGCTATGATACCAATTTGTAACACACCCACGACGGGGCATAATATTTTTCTCTTTTCTTAAAGGATAGAATCTCCATTCATGGTTTCTAATTGGGAAAGTCAGGGAACCAGTCCGACCTCCTGGTCAAGGATATCCAATTTTGAAGTCAAAAAACTCTCTGAGACCTTGATGGTCTCATTATGTAATTAAACATAGAACATTTCGGCTTCTTGGTGCAGGTTTAAGGGCACCTGGAACCTTCCCTTTCACTCCTCTACGAAATCTCTGAGTACAGGGCATTAGCTCCTTTTCTGGATAAGCCCCCTCTTAATGTGAACTCGGGAGATGACCTTACGGGACCACATGATTTCGAAAGTGACCAAAGGCAGTTTGAATCAAACTACTTTTCGGCCCACAATCCTCCCTAACATTCCACATGTCCTCTTTTCAAATCCATGGTTTGAATTGTGATCCGCCCTCAACTTTTTAACTTTCATGAAACTCCTATCTTCGCAATGCTATGGGACCATCGATCTCCCAATCTTGATGGTACTTTGAAAACTAGTGGTTCATATATGCCCCTCTCATACCTACAGATCATATCTGAACTCTTGAAAAATCAACGGACGAGATATCCTTCATGATTTCGTGTTTCGGGAGTTTCAACTCTCAAAACACTGCTCTCTTTCGTACTTCAATATTATGAGTTGACGATCTGTGGACACCTGTCCTCCTAATCAACGACCCTGCCTTTAATTCGGGTGGTTGAAATTTCAACTGGATCAACGGTCTTGTGGCCCTCTTCTCGATCAATGGTTGAGATTTCCTTCGGTTTTCGTACTTCTGAGATCTCAAATATCAAACTTCACCCTTTTTCCCAATGGATTTTATCCAGATGCTATAATGCACTAACGTGTGTCCTCTTCATCTAACGATCGAGGATCACTTCTAGTCTTTATCCGAAGTTATCATATTTTTTCCATGTCTCCCTTGGATCTGACGGCTCAGATCCACTTCGGGTGATCTGACGCTTGATATTCACTTCGAACGATCTGACAACTCAGCTTCACTTCATCTAATCGGACAGTTGATATTTACTTCAGATTTCTAGAAGTTTGGACTTCAGAATTCTCAACTCTCAATCTTTGCCTTCTCCTGAATAGACAGTATCTAACAGTTCAGATTCAGCTTGGTGATCCAACGCTTGATATTTACTTCGGGTGATCTAATGGCTCAGGTCTTCTTCTGTTGATCGGACGATTGGGATTCACTTCGGATTTCTAGAAATCCAGACTTCACGAATCTCAAATCTCAACTGAGAAACTCTCAAATGGATTTCCCAAAGTTGTTGATCTGACGACTTAGATTCACTTTGGAAATATGATGCTTGAGGTTTACTTTAGATCTTCACCTGTAATCCATAGATTCACGCTACCTGCCCTCTAGATATGATGGTTTAGATCTACTTCGGAGAACCTGACGATTGACGTATACTTCGGGTTTTTACCCAGAATCCATAGATTCATGCCACCTATCCTCTAGATCTGACCGTTCATATCTCTTTGGACGATCTGATGGTTGATGTTCACTTCAGGTCTTTACCCAGAATCCATAGATTCACGCCACCTGTCCTCAGGATCTTATGGTTCATCTCTCTTCAACTCTTTAGCCCTTCGACTCTTTGGCACTTTGGCCCTTCAATGCTTCGAGATTCAGGAGTTTCAACTCTCAATCTGAAATTTTTGAAGTGATTTCTCGGAATTCTACGAGTTGTCATCACATGTCCTTCTAGGTCCGACGGTCCAGATCTATTTCGGCTCTCCTTGACTCAGGAACCTCAAATATCAAACTTTACTTTCACCTGAGGACAATAGATCTCTACCATGTGTCCCTTTCGATCCGATGGTTGAGATTTACTTTTGGGCTCCGGCTCTCTGGGATCCTGGAGTTTCAACTCTCAATCGAAAACTCTCGAAGTGATTTCTCCGAAGTTACTAATCTGTTGAGTCCTAGGGATGATTTTAGGGGCTAAATTTTGCTCATGCGCTAATTTTCCATGGTTTTCCAAAAACTAGATTTGTTATTTTAAAATTGATTTGCCCAAAATCTATAGGATAAAATTATTTTACCTCAAAAATTGCCAAAATTTTATAAAAACTATATAAAATACTCAGAAATTTGAATATTTTTAAAAAAATGTTGCCAAACATTTATAGTTGACATATGAAGGATTAATAATATTCATCAAGCTTTCTACATTTTAAAATAAATTTCCAGGTAAAATCATGAAGCTGGGTAACACTTTCGTGACAATCGGGTCTCCAAAATTTCTAGCGGCAATTTTTCGGCCGAACAAATGTTATTTTCGGCCGAAATATTTTTCGGTCGAAAATTTTCACGTCAAATTTAACGGTGCCGTCAAAATTCGTGTACAATGTTTTTTGAATGAATTATTTTCCTGCGGTAAGAATATTTCGGCCGAAATACTTTTCGGCCGAAACGTTTATTTTTCACGGATTCTGTTAAAAACTAGGTTTCGGCCGAAAGAATATTTCGGCCGAAAACTTGAAAATCGGACTGTTTGCAGGAAACTGCAAATTCTCTCCATCTTACTTCATCTTTGGAGGTAGCGGACTCCTACAAATACTCAAAATTTAGTTTGAGAATTGATACCAACATTTTTAAAATTGAATCTACTTTCATTGGGTATAATTTGTTTTCATTTTCATTGTTTTTATCTAATTTTATTTAATTTTATAAAAAAATCACTGCATAATATTTTTAGGTGAGATTATGATTCGGTGAAATGAAAAACCCGTATCTCTAAAAATACACAACGAAAAATTATGGAAAAATTATATTCATAATTGTTAAAATGTTCTCGTCAAAAGGGTATTTTTAGATTTTACTTTTAAGTAAAAATTAAGATAGATACATGTTGTAGAAAAACACGTGTTTAAAATATGCAAGGTTTTCAACTTGGTCAACTTAAAAAAATTCTAGAAATTATAATATTCATCCATTAGATTCAAAATTATAGTCATAATAAAATAGAGTCTCTGTAGATTGTTGCTGTATATTTCATTTCTTAAAAACATAATTTTAATAACAGATACATTGTTGTGGAAAACAATAACTCGTTATCATTCATTTCATATTTAACGAACACACTGTTAAACAATTGTCAAATTGACATATCAAATCTTGATAAAAAAAAATTAAAAAATAGTCATTGGAAAGATAACAAAATTATTTACAAGTTTTTTTTTTACTATAAAGTGAAATTCTAAATAAAAAAAATACTTTTGTATGCCAGAAGTTGAAGAACTTGTGAAAATACAGTTTGTTTTGTCATAAAACAAGCAAAAGTGTTACCCAGCTTCATGATTTTACCCTTCCATCCTTAAAATCATCCCTGTTGTTGACATCTGTCCCCTGGAGATCAACGACCAAGATTTACTTTGGCTATTTGTCCTCCTCCTTATACACTAACCTCCTAAGTTGTGTATCTTACACCACCTATCCTCATTGACAATGGAGGGTCCCAATTTACTTCGGGAGTTCGAGAATTCAGGGATTTTTACTTCCCTTATGACAAATTCATAGTTCACCAAACTTGCGAAGTCCGAAGGACTCAAGGGGTTAAATCCCACACTCCTTTTTGTATCCAATGGTCACAATGGACCTTGGCTCTTTCTGAATAGTTTCTCGTTTGTTTGTCATCTGAACAAATGAGCCTTCCCTTTCGATACTTCAATATCACTATTATTCCTGAGCTTGGTTGGCTCTGAAAGGCTTAATATCCTTGCACTTTTTCTCTAGAATGTAACAATTGGAAGAATCCTTCCGCGCACCCATTATGTTCATTCCTCAACTCTAGAACTTAAATGGTTCTCAGTCTTTGTTTTCCTCATAGATATCTTGTGGATATGTTCACTATCTCTCCTGAACTTTAACAGAATCCATCCTCCAAGGGATTCAGAATGACTAGGAGGGTCGACACACGTACATGAAACTATGCCCAAGGTCGATGAACTCACAGTTCGTGGCTCTATCTTAAGCCCCAACAGGACGAAAGAATTTACGAGTATAAAACATATCCCATCCATATAACTTCCTACTTTACTAATTATACAATCAAGCAGACACTAAAATGGGATCCGTATAAATCATTAAGGAAACATATCTATCCATGCAACATTCATAGGATATCTAATTTTAATTCACAGTACCACTTAAATACACAAGATATGTGATTACTTATCTATTATAGGTGGTAACCAACTAACTGACTGTGGGTTTTTGTCCTTCCACCTAACCATAGGCTTAGAGGAATTTATTCTTAGCACTTTGGCCACCCCCATGCCAAGCCATCATGTCACCGAGGAATTCTTGCAGTTCTCAAGGGATCTTTCTTTGTTTCAGCTTCTGCTTGAGTTATGTTCTCTGTAAACTTTCAGAGATTTTCCTCTCTGTTATGGCATCGATGAGGTTTATCATATGCTCACTTCGCATCAAGATTGTGGCCTTCTGTCCATTATCCGTTGGAGAGCTATGCACATTCTCCTTATCCATTTGTATATCTTTCTTCCGAGATGGTTCTCGACCCATCCTGTTCCTTCTGTCAGAAGGGAACTCCGGTCAGCTTGGCCTATCATACCCAGTGGTACTTCTAGCTGACATTTTGCAGTTTTGGCCATGCTACCATTCATGGGAGTGGTTGATAATTCAATCACTAGTCCTTTCTTCATTAACTGATTTCTCTCCTTGGGATCCAAAGGAGGTTTATTATCCTCATCAAGGAATTTGGGGTTATTTGATATAATGATCCTCCCTTATATTTTTCACATTCTTTCCTCTAGTGATATCATGTCCAGAACTTTCAAGGCTTCACCCCCACAATCAATTATTGGAAACTCAAACAATAATACATTTACATTGTCCACATGCCTTAGCATGGTAAATCCATTTTTATGATTAATTACAAGCTGGGGTAAATAGGGGTGTTATATATTGTCACTTGATCCTAATATTGTCATGTAGTGTTGGTGTTGGTAGTATGGTTCCATTTTGGTTCATAATAAGTGTGTTGAGGTGCACACCCATACCTTGATGACTATTGTTTCTCTATTTGGTGTGGATGGAGATATACAATAACTTTATAAATCATTTCTTCTTTCTTCAACTCTAAAATATGATGTTTCTTTGATTCATTGATCTCTTTGGCTTGCTTATTGTGTCCTTCTTGGGGATTTGCTTCATGTCATTCTAAAGACTTTTCCTTTGATTCAATTTTGGATTCTGCAATGACTACTTTTCTTTCCCCCATGGTCCATTCTTTCTTACTAAGATACACATCCTAAAATGCGGTTTTATTTTTTTTATAGCAAGGCTTGATAAACTAACTAAGCACATTGACATTAATTGTACCTATTGATTTGTTCCAAGGATATCCAAGAATAACATTCACATTATTCTTATCAATGGCACAAAAAATAGAATGAAATACATATTTATCCATAGTGAGTATCAAATATTTTAAAACTTGAATATTGTCAGCCTCAACCTATGTGATTTTAGTATTATTTGCCAAAACCTGCAATATATTAACCAATTGAACATTGACAAAAAAAAATTGGCAACTAGGGTTAATAGAAACAATGACATTTTCTTTATTAATACAACCATGAACCTATAATATAGAGTTTTCACATGAAAGTAAACCCTTGGTGCTCTCTTTATTTTTCTCCAACATGAGATCGCCTATCTAAAAGTGATTTTTCTAATTCTTCATCAGAAAGTTTCATCATCTTGAAAATGTTGAATGAGTACCACCATGTGCTAGCATCATCTCTGAAACTAACGAGTAAATAAAATTCCACTTCTCTTTCCATTTTTACTTGTGGGACTTTAGGAATCATTTAACATTAGAGCCTTCATATTTTCCAGTAAAATGCATCCTTATTGGAAGAATAAAACAAATCATTCAACAAAATACTCAACATAAGATATGTATATAAAATCCTTGAGGTAGGGTAACATTGTATATTAATCGTTATGAAAGGATAACACTCCTCAAGCAATTCTTTCTTGCTACAATAACAATATTATTCACTATGCTCCAATACATTTCTTACACTTATTTATATATCACTCTCTATCTCCTATGAACATTCTAATACATAACCACATTCCTATTGGGTACCTCCCTACGTACCTCATATTACCTCTCTATGCATACTACAAATAAGGAATAAATGTTTTCACTTTTTGTGGATGAGAAAAAAGGGAAATGATGGAATGTATCTAGTAAAGTGAAAAAGAGCATCTAAGCCAATGGAAATAGGAGGATTAAAACTAAAAATATTCCATTATTTTGGGAAAGCTTTAGTCAGAATATATCTTTGTAGGATTCAAAAAATCAAGGCCTTTCACATAAGGTTATATTACAAAATTTATTGAGTTATTTGTCCTTTAAATACTAAATTAGAATAACAAAAAAATCGTATGCCAATACATCAACAAATTGGAAAGAAATAGCATTGTCCCTCATGCATGCGTCGATTGGATAGCATGGAATATTAGGAATGGAAGAACTGTGATGCTAGGGATTGCTCCTTATCCATGTACTGTTGGACATTATATTCTCTCATAGTAATGGGTTTTTAGATTGAGCACCCTTGGCATCATTGTTCTTATTGATGCAACAAATCCTTATACTAGTGTATGGGAGTAAGGATGGAAGAAGGAACAAATACTTAAACCAGAAGGTATGATGGAAGACCAATAGTAAAGTTATAGTTGGAGGACTTTGTAGGCTCACATATGATTAAGACTTGAAGTTGGCTTATTGGTATGGTGAAAACAATTATCTTAGGGTAAGTAAACATCAAAAATAGGTTATGGGGTTATTATTTTGGAAGAAAATGAGGATGAGGCCTATTGTTGGAGAATAATATTGAACATAAGTCACAAATGAAATTGTTGGCACAGGGGCAGACCTAGGGTTCAATGCTTAACAACACACCAACAAAATCCTGACTATCGACCCTTTTGGCAACACTTGCGAAGTAGGGGAAGTCTCACCCGAGGTAGAAGCAAGGGGTGCTACAAGACGTAGGTGTCTGTAACCAAGTTGGGACACAGATCTATGATAAAACACTTTGCAGAGTATTTTGTTAACTCTTAGAAGGTTACATGCATTAGTTTCTTAACATCATAGAGCATAAACGAAGATAGATCGACGCAGTAATAATGAATGATTATATACTCTGAGCACTTAGCATTATAGGTTAGATCTAGCATTCATTTACCCTTGATAGAAGTAAATAACTTAAGAGACAATAGATTTATCTATTACACAGCATAATCAAAGCACTAAGAAGATTTATGACAGAAATAGAATAGCACAAAGAAAACCATAATACACCAGATATACGTGGTCCACCCTAGTGTGGGGCTACGTCCACCAACCTCTTTGCCTCTTTATTATTCTCTCGAATCTTGCATTCATTCACTCCTGTGCACTAAGCCACATAGTCGATCTTTGCACCAAACAAGAGATATGCACACTGAGCACCAGATCCTCCTTCTAAAATGAGGTCAAGGAACATACCTAACTCTCTATCGAGCACAAATCCTTAACACATAGACATTCCTTTACACAAATTAACTTTGTTCACACATAAATACATTCACTTTGCTAGCTAGATACTTCTACAATACATTCTTATTTATTTGTATTTTAAAAACCCTTACAATAAGGCCTAATCATGGGAAAACCCCATGGGCCGACATCCCAAAAAACCTTTACAAAATCCCTAGAGGAATCTTTATTGGGTCCACTTAACCCTCAAAATCCGTGAGATCTGCGATCTCATCTTAGCCTGGGCACTCCTTCCTCGACCAACATGTCGAAGTCCAAAAGTGGGTCAAAGCTGACCGAAGTTTCCCCAAAAATTGGTCGAGGGCCAACATGCCCCCAACACTCACCTGTGACTCGTCCCGAGTCATTCAGGTCCCGACAATGCTGCTTCGAAATCCTCAAGCTTAACTCGATTTTCCTCGACTTGGTGCTTTGCTTGAGACTCCTGCTCAGCGAGATCTTGGACTGTCTACTCTGTAACAGGCCCTTCCAGGAACTGTTCTACTATTGCAACCACTTGATCTAGTTGTGATCCATGTTTCCATCAATCTCCTCTAAGACCTTGCAAGATTTACCCTGCACAGGTTGTAGCTTCTGCATTACTTCCATTACCTTACCCTAAAGGATAGTGATCTGTTGTTGTACTGCGCGTTGCTCCTATGATCTCTTCATTCTTTCCACTATTGTGAGAAGCTTCATTTGTGCCTGCAACGAGAATGCCTGTTTCTGCACCTCCTGTAACTGCTCTTCTAGCTTCCCTAGCTCTAAATCCTCGACAAGGCGTTCATATGTCTAGGTGCTTCTATCGCTCAGTTGTGTTATCACCATATAATTTTCAAACAACATCCAAGAGTTGGAATTTTAGCGAAAGGTTATGTCGCTAAGGAGATCTGATCATTCATAGGAATGAGCTATATCTGATGGTGGATGGAAAAATATGGCGAAAGCGTAAAAGGTAAGCCTCAACAAACTGTTGATCTTGAAAGCAGCTCGGATCAACGGCTAAGGCGCATATCAGAGATCGAAATAGCGCGACGATTAAGCAATCGAGGGTGGGCCAAGGAAAACTGTCATGGTTTTATTGAAGGAAGTGTGGCGCCTTCAAATGGACATCGGGGAAAAAAGAAGTTTGACTTAAACCACTTTATCCAACCCCCGCTGCCAATGGCACTGGGTGCATGTGGACCATAGATCTTAAAGCAGTCTAGATCGGCGGCTAAGGATCATATTGGCAATTGAATTAACACGAATATTAACGAAATGAGGGCGGGCCGGGGAAAGCCGTCATGATTTAAATCATGGACGCCTGGCGTCCTCAGAAGGGCATCGAGGAGAAAATCGGTTCACCTAAAATTGTTTTCTCCAACCCCCGATGTGAACGGATACCTATAAAAGGAAGACCCCCGGGCATTATTTTTTCATAATTTGAAGCATTCGAACATTCGAAAATTTGGCGCAAAGCATCAATTTGAAACTCAAGATCATAAATTGAACCAGGTTCACACTTTTTTCGTCGCTCACCAGGTATTTTCACCATGGTTGCTAATCATGTTGTCTTATCCGTAAATAAGCAAGACATCTCCTCTGAAGAAGAATCCCTAATTGATAGGGATTTTGATCAGGGATGATTTTAAGGATGGAAATTTATTTTTAAATGTAGAAACCTTGGCGAATCTTACTAATCCTTCATATTCCAACTATAAATTTTTGGCAATATTTTTGTAAAAATATTCAAATTTTTAGGGATTTTATTTAGTTTATATAAAATTTTGGCGATTTTTAAGGTAAAATAATTTTATCCTATAGAATTTGGGCGAATCATTTTTAGAATAATGAATATTTTTTGGGGAAAACCATGGAAAATTAGCCCATGAGCAAAATTTAGCCCCTAAAATCATCCATGATTTCGATATTTTTGACACAGAGATAACGGTCTCACCTGTTTTTGTGTCCAAATCAAATTTATTGTACAAGGTTGGAACGTGAATTCCTTTCCTCGAAGTGGCTCAAGCCTCCATCACCCCTTACATCGTAGAAGTAGTTTTTCCTTTCCCTGAATTTGTAAGCTGGCGTGCAGATCGGTATTCTCAAGAAGAAAGAGTCATTTTAAATAAATTAGGGTCTAAGGTTTTAAGTGAAATAGACATTCAATTTCTCGGGCACACCCTCAGTATACTAGATTCATCCTCCACAGTGTCAGAGCCCTTCGAGGAACAAAATATGATCGCAGTTTATAGAGAATGTCCACCAGAAGTAAAAACTTGTTTTTCGCAAGCCATGATCAAACCTGAACACCATTCAGAGAGTTTGTAATTACCTGCTAGCATAAGTACCATGGTCGTCGAAGTCTAGTGGGATTGTTCTATGTTGAGTCAAATGTTGGGGTTGGATAGTGACAAGTTTGTGGTAGAAGTCATGTTAGGTTTCCTATTGACTTTCTTTATGCCAGAGTCTGGTCGGTCAGTATGTGTCAGTTTTGACAAATTTATTGCCGACAATATGCATTAGCAGTTGACGAACTTCAATTCACTAAGGCACTTTAGATACTACACACACTTACTGAGAATGTTCTTGGAATCTAATAGAACCGAATTTTCTAAGACTACATTTATTTCAACCGAGTGTAAAAGGATCACCATGCTCATTTTCATCAACAAGATTATGTCCAAGGTGTATAGTCTTATTTTTGGTTCAGACTTGCCAAGGGTCCTGGATGAAATGAAAAGATGTTTACAACCAAATCCAGAGAGCAAGGAAGGTGATTGGATGTTGTTCATACAATCCATGGTGATTTGGGTATATGGATGCCAAGAAGGTCCTCACCTTTTACCAGTTTTTCTAACCCCCAGATTATTTTCTTTGGAGTTCATAAGACAGAGGATCATCTCAGAAAATGAGCACTTTTTGAAAGCACACAAGGCTTCCAATCTAAAATTTCCTTTCATGGTAGGTCCTTTGTGGTGAAGAAAAAGTCATGTTTGCCTCAGATTCAATCCAAACTCAATAAATTTGGGTTCACACAGTTGCAAGGAAGAAAATACGACCCGCACTAGATCATATCAAAGAGGAGATTAACAAGCAGACAAGGTCCATACGAACATGAGCATGTCGAAGGATTCGATAAGTTGGCCAATCTAGAAACCTATGTGGATATGGAGGTCACTATGCAGCATGATCAAACAAAAAAAATGGAACCAACTTCTCAGTAGATCCCAACACATAAACCTTCTCGTAGATTGATTGTCAAAACTCCTAAAATGAGTGTCTATAATAAGAGGAACAATTCATAGGCCCTGGGTGCTAGTAGCCAGCAAGATACTCTCAAGAAGATGAAAATCACATCACCCTCTCAAGTGGTCAACCTGGAAGGAGAACATCCCAAAGGGAAAACATGCATGGAGATGGTGGAAGATGAAACCAACAATGAAGGAGAAGGTACAGGAGACAAACCACAAACTGAAAGCAACACAAAGGTTTTTAGCAGCACGAAACACATATTCAGCCAGACACATGGGGTTGTTTATCAGTCCAAGGAATATTTAATGAACCAATATGTTGTGAAGGGAACTATGGCCAACAGTGAAATAAGAAACCTTTTTCTCGAAGTGGAAAACACTTCCCAATCTAAAACCTCCTTACTCTCAGTCAGAGATGTGGAAAAGAAAACATTTAACATAGCAGTGGATGATGATGATAAAGTATCTGAGATCAAAATGCACTATGAAAATATTGGTGCCCCTGACAAAGTAAAGTTTCACAGAAATGTCAGCGATATGATATATTCAGATTATCTGATTTTAAGTTTGAGGGTTGCAATATTGATGACAGATGCAATCAAACTAGATGGACAATTAAAACACGAAAAGGCATCTAGCAAAGCCTGTATGACATAGGTCAAAAGACTAGAGTCTGAAAGCCCTCAAGGGGTGAAAGCTTCTCTGGATGAAAAGGATAAGATGATCCTAATCTTAAAGAAAATGTTGAAGATTTCGCCAACTGACCATCCAAAAACAACAGAATTGACTACCTTGGAACAAGAAAAAGAAACATCCAGGCAAGAGGCACTCAATTACAAAGCTAAATTGATGCATTTGGAAAAGGAGAAAGAGAATCGGTCACAAGCACAGACATCAACATTAGATGTGGTTGTCATAGTACCTACTAATACAAAGGCTGGATCTAGCATTAAAGGGTTGGTCCAAGCCATGTCCCAGGTAAGCATCAAAACAAGTGAGATCAAAGGTCTCAACGATGTTATAGAAAAGTTGAAACAAGAGATGAAAGTGAAAGATGACAAGATGGCTCAACTTCACAGAGATAATCAAGATTTGCACGAGAGGGTGAGCAAGCTAAAAACCAGGTTAAAGGGAAAAACATTGTTGCAGGGAGACAAACATGTCATATGGGATGTTATTGCTATAAAAGATGCTAAATTCAGGGTTTATCTAAATTTTATAAATGACAAAGACAGTGTGGCTGCTACAGCTCGGAGCAGGTGTGTTGTTGTTATTGAAGTATTAGCCAAGAAACCCTCAGAATGGGCCCAAAATTCTATCGACTTGCTAAATTGTGTGTCAACTCTCGACCTTCAAACTATCGGGGTAAAATATAGGACTACATGGATCATTTCATCCAGGAAGATCATCACCAAACACAACCTGATCAAATCAGTCCAAAACAAAGCTTTGCAGATGGAGAACAACATACAGGAGTTTAAAGATGCATTCAAGCAGTTGTTTATCAAAGGCCTCCCATCTTTTTGGAATGGTAAAGGTTCATTGCATAATCAGGAAGATTACAATACCCTCCTTGTGCAATGCAGAATGGACCATTCTAAATTTGAAGCTATAGAAGAAAGTCTAAAAGGCCCAAGTCTAGTAGAATATTTGGCCACTGACTTTGAAATTTTTAATAAATTCAAAACAATGAAAGTCAGCATGCCAACTATGTCCTAATGCACGTGCATTGATTTGGAGATTTTGATTAAAGAGATGATGGATTGTGGCATCCCCTCTGATTCGCAATGGAAGGAAATCATACGGCTGGGTAAGACAAAGTGAAATATCGTTGGAGCCAGTCAGTTATCCCCAAGTGTCATCAAATGTGCAGATCAGACAGAAGACTAGAGCGAGACAGATGGCAAGAAAGAAACCGAATAGTCAAAGGAATCATCCATAAAACTTTTTTTGTCAATTATTGTAAATCGTTTCGTATACCGAAATTGTCATTCAAAACTGTTGTGGAAGCTGAAGTGTAACGACCCTTGATTATTAAGCATAATTAATTTAATAATAATCCTAAAAGATTAGCTAAACTATATTTATATCTTAAAATAACATTTCTAATTGGATATTATTAAATAGTGTTCATGAGGGTTAATGATTGATTTAATTATTAATTAATTCATTAATTAATTAAGTATTAAATTAATGGTTAATAATAAAAATATAATACTAATTTAAGATTACGTTCCCGTAAATGGAAACATATTATTGAATGGGATAAGGCATTTAATAATGGGATAAGGCATTTAATAATGGGATAAGGTCTTTAAGAATGGGATAAGGTATTAGGTGGGGGAGTTAATGAAAGGAAGGCGGTGAAGGAGGAATAAGGCGGGGGGGAAAGGAGTGGAGAAGGGGATTTTTTTTTTTTTTGATTCATTCTACGAGAGGGAGGAAGGGATTTTGGGAGAGCTTGGAGTAGTGGACAGAGGGTGGAATTTACAGTGCACCGGGGGGTTGCTGGAGGTTTTGGGCTCGGAGCGCTAGGATATCCGTTGATATCCTAGGGCTAGGCGCTACTAGTCGGCAGGGAGGTTGGTTTTGGGTGGTGTCCTAAAGAAGCAAGCTGGGGAAGCAAGTGGCAGCATCAGGTTCAGGTTAGAGTTATGAATTGTTTTGAAGTAAATTGTTATTAAATTTTATTACTATGAAAAATTATATTTCGAATGTGCTAGATGAAGTTATAATTAAATTTTACTGTTGAGTTCTAATTTAATGGTTGTTATAATTAATTTAGAGCCATTACATGAAGCGCTTCAGTTTCAATCATTTTGATCAAATTGTATAAGTATTGTGTTACTTGAATGAATTAATGTAGGCAGAAGTGCAAGAGCACCTTTTGGTTGTATTAGACTCTATTTTGTAAGTTTTATGAATCTGAATTGAATATAAATGTAAGAGATTTTGAAGTCTCTATGAAAAGATTCTAATGGGTGGTGATATGAACTTTGTTTCCTTTCATCGTATGTATTTCCTATGACCTATTACTTCATTTACATTTTCTTCTATTTAAATTGGAGAGTTAAAGGCCTACAATTCATCATGTGATGCTCTTGGCTTAAGAAATTTAAACTGTGTGATTGTCTTCTTAACTTATTCATAATTCATTTCGGTAATGCTATGATATAGTTATTTGTTTTATCTATATTCCTACACTCTATTTAAATTTAAGAATAACTCAGATTCATTGCCCCATTTATCCTTTATCCTCTGGAGTGTTCTATCATTTGATGCATTGTTTTCATTCACTTTCAGAATTTTGACTCCATAGCCCTGAGTGTTTCTCCCGTTCCTTGCTAGCAACTTTATTTTAAAAACCCCCAAAAAAACCAAATCTAGACACCGATTTCCAAAGAAATATCAAGTGACACGAGAGAGCCCTCTCTGAGTTGGGCAGGCTAGTGCCTTAGCTCTAAAGATAGTACCTCTGTCGTTTGTCTATCAGACGAACAAAATTTATAGAGTGCTAACAAGTTGTTTACATTCCAAGGCGAGGGCTCTTATCCTTAATACTGTGTTTTTAGCGGTCTCCTCCCTTTGGTAACGCACCTCATGCAGGGTGCTTGGTACTGTTTGGGCCTCCAATTCTGTTATCCTAGCTTGAAGTTGTTGGAGGGTCTTAGCGAGCTTCACTATTTGAGCTTCGACTGACTCTTGTTCTTCCTGTGCCAAGCTTGGCATAGAGCAACATGCTTTACTTACCACTTCTTTGACCATGGCCCTCTCTACGAGAAGCTGCTCCTTTTCCCTCTATAGCTGGGTTTTTTTCCTCCTGAAACTTCGCCTGAAGCTTTTCTTTGTCACTTTCATGGGCAACTACATTGTCCTGCCCTGCTCATAATTGTACTAAGACTTTGTATTTTTCCTTTTTCAAGGATTCTATAGACTTTTCCTTTTCTTCTTGAGCTCTCTGGAACCGATATTCTGTTGCATCCGCAAGTCCTCTCAATTGGGCCGGTTCATCCCCCAATTCTACAGTCTGTGACGAGGAAGGTGCAGACGATGAAGTAGGTACTACACGGACCAAACCAACATCTTGTTGTACTTCTTTCAATTCCTTCTCAATTATTTCATAAAAATCCTCTTACTTCTCTACATACCTCTGCAATATGTCTTTAGAGGTGTCCTCCATAGCTTTGCAGACCAGAATGATGTCATCATCCATGAGGGTGGCTTCTAACTGGGGCTTATTAGCACACATCTTCTTCCTTGTTGAAGGTTTCTTCAGAGAAACCTTCCTCTTCTGCGGTGTCACTGTCACAAGGGGGGGATCCCCGGGTGGAGGGGTGGTAGATTTGCCTCCTCTTTGCTCCTCTTCTCTTTCATCTCCTCCTCCTTGTCCTTCTGCTTCACCTTATCCTCCTCCTAGCCAGCCAGACCTGTTATCTTCAGAAGCGTTGTCCTCCTCATCACTCTCTATATCCTGGAATTACTCTTGTTTTTTCTTCTTCTTCATCCACTAGACTGTCTGACATGTTCAACCCATGTAACTATGGGGCTTCCTATGGTGTTAGTGTCAGATAATTCTGCATCAACAACAAGTACAAGAAACTCCTTGGGCCACTCCTTTGTAATCTGCTCCATATCTTCATCTGTGAGCTTGTAGTACGACTGCAATTATTCTTGGTGCTCATATCTACACATGGTGATGTAGATGAAATGACGATCAGTGTGGAACTTCGCTATGGGTCGATACTGGTGCAGGGTGTTTGCCGTCATACGTGAGAATGATTCTATGGTCAGGTTTAGTTTTTAATAGTATGCATGAAACACTGCATTGGACTGCACTGCTTCGTCATGTTGTTGGTATACCACAGGGTTGAAAATCGAGTGGTCAACAACTCCGTAGGTTTGATCTCTGGGAAGGTGGCTCCTTCAGGAATTTTCCAAGCGACAAATGCGATCAAAATGATCAACCAACTGTAATGGAATTCATATCCAAATTCCTAGGCTTTGCGACAATCCTTCTCTAGCTCATTGACAAGGTAGTTCACTCAGTTCATTTGCATGCCCTCCACACATTTTCCTGCAAGCTCCACCATGAACCCGATGAACTGTGTGGGGCGGTTCTTCCTTACGAGATTTCCATCTAGGAGTTGGAAAGCAAGGTGCACTACACCATCCTGTATATAGTCTACCTTGTAACCTCACTTTCCTTTCTCTACCTCTCTGTAAGCTGCCTTGATGCGTTGCGCCAAAGATCGTTCTGAGGCCTTCCTTGGATAAAACTGTTGAGGGTCAAGACCCTTCAAACTTAAGCCTATGATCCAGTGAATAAACATCAGATCCATAGTAATCCTTCTTCCGAGGCACATATATCCTCCATCATAACACGACAAGAGGATCTTAACGCAATCGTTAACCTCCTGGTGGTGGCCAAAATGCGGGATCTTCATCACATTCAACACGGTGGACTGCGCTAACCCCTTGATCCATGGTTGTGAGACAAGGCGAGGTTTCTTCCCAGTTTTCTTCGTGAGATAGCGATGAGGAGACAACATGGCATATTTCTTCTGCTCTCTTAAGTTGAAGTCCTTGTTCTTCAATAGCGAGATCTGTCCTAACTAACTCCTGACTATGCAAATTTATTTCGGAATATACGCAGTAAAAATGAAGTACTCAAAGTCACAAGGGATGCTGTCACGGTTAATAGCGCCAGCCAAAGGTGGAATATATTCAGGTATGATCGAAGGGATCTACTTCACATTAGCCATATCATCGCAGTGCTTACTTTGATGCTCAGTTACAGGGTTGACATGACCGGAACAACGTCCCGTTGAAGGGGAAGCCTGCAGTCCCCTAGTCGACGAAACCTGGATACCTTCAGATATCATTTTGTTGGCCATTAGCTTCTTAAGGAATTCCTCAACAGGCTTCTCCAATTCACTAGGTTCGCCCGACATTCTATCTTTTAATAGATGGGTGGGGTAGACAAATAGACATGCAGGGTAGACAAACAGATAGGAAAGGTCTAGTTCCAGATAACATAGCTTGACACTTGGACAATTCTCTGCTTAGCTCATTTAATCATGGGTAGAAAAAGGTGGTCCCAGTGTAGTGACCAACAATTTAAATAAGTGGTGCATCATGATGGATGTTCCAATGGCTGTGAAGTGCTTCCATCAATGTAAATATGTCTATTATGGTGCGGTCTCAACGTCCAAAAGAAGTCCATTGGCCCATAAATTAATTTTCTAACCATTCTGAAGTGTGATTATAATGGTTGGGGCACATCCAACGGTCATCTAACTTCTCCAAGGTGAAGTCCCATTCTGCGCGGACCTGTTGTTCTAGCGAGGTTCAAGTCCTTCGAACATGCCTCATGCGAGGTTCTAGTCTACGAAGTGTGCCATCTAATTTCTGTAACTTCTTGTAGCTTTTCCAACTTAGCCTTCTTTTTATTGAGCTTCCTTGCCTTCTTCCTTGTGATCTGAGTCTCTCTAACTGTTTTTGGAATCCTCTTTCCATTCTTATTCTTATCTTCCCCTAGCGTAGTGGTTTCGCATTGTTGAGGTGCCTTCAAGGATTCTGAAGTTAATATCTTTTTCCTTAACACTTCTTGAGTGGGCATACTTATTTCTTGAATAGATAGGTTCTTCAAGCCTTATTGCATTCTTTCCACCTTGACAGCTAATTCTCTTGCCTTCTATCCCTCCTACGTTGTTTCTTTTCTTTGTTGCTTCGACTTATCCTCTCATTCTTCTATTAGTCAGTCTATTTTCCTAGCTATGAAATCCCTTAATTGTTTCTTTTTCTTTTCTGTAGCTTCTTCTTCTACTTTCCTTCTGATCTGATCCTTCTCAATCCAAGTCTTACCTAACAATAGTGGGAAAGGGGCGTTGTCCCCAACAAACTTAATGACTTCAAATTCTTCTTCAGTCGATGTTCCATGAAAAATACTCGGTACAGTAGTAACTCTTCCACATAAGGTTATCATTTTTCCCTTAAACAAGCCTATCCTTCTCAATGAAGGTACCACAGTAGGCTTTCCCAAAATTTCCCAAGTTTGTTTTGTCATAATATTCACTTGTGTTTCTTCATGCAAGAAACAGTCTATGTCGAAGTATTCTATTCTTGCATTTATGCATTTTTTTTATTTTAAGATCTCTGGTAAACTGACATATTTATGAACATCCATCATTTCTTTCAACTGTAATAACGTAGTCTAAACTTCCTGACACCCTTTCTCTTTATGACCTTATAACATACCCTTAGTTTCTTGACTCTTTTCATAATTTTGTTGTCTTATGTTCATCCCTTCAACTTTAGCAATAATCCTTGGACAATCCTCAACCTCATGACCAACAACCTTACAACAAAGACAAATAGGGCCTACCTCAGGACATTCCTTAGCAAGATGTCACAATCTTCTACAATTATAACACAATGCCAATCCTCTTTTTCTCTTAAATGTTCCCCAACCTCTTATGTATTGCGCACTTCCCCTCAGATCGTAGTGTTGAACCTACAATCTACAAAAAACAAATCTAGGTTCCTACATCCACTTATTAGTCCAAAAACTCTTTCTATGCATAGGAATAACATATATTTCTTCATTTTCATTAAATTTACTCAAATCAACTCTTTCTTTAAATTGTGCTCTAGCCTTCACACTAGGACAAAATATATTAAACATACTTAGGTTCTTACTATCGAAACAAAAATTTTCACTTATCTTTCTCTTGCCAAAGAACAAAGATTTACCTCTTTTAGGATCTTACCTCTTTTCTTCATATCATCTTACTCTCTTGGCACAAAGCTTCGCAAGTCAAGTAGAATATTGCGCACTTCAACAACATATCTATGCACAAAGCTTCTCTTTTTCTTTACTTCAGTTCCCAACAATCACAGTTCCAGGTCCCAGCAACAGAACCATTTGTTGGCACAAGGGAAGACGCAGGGTTCAATGCTTAACACTGCACCAACAAAACCTCGACTTCCGGCCCTTTCAACAACACCGACAAAGCAGACAAAGTCTCACCCGAGGTAGAAGCAAGGGGGGTTACAGGACACATGTGTTTGTAACCAGGCTTGCATACAGATATGTGATAAAACACTTTGTAGAGTATTTTGTTAACGCTTAGAAGGTGGCATGCATTAGTTTCTTAACATCGTAGAGCAGAACCAAAGATAAATCAACGCAGTAATAATGAATGATTATATACCCTGATAACTTAGCACTTAGCATTATAGGTTAGATCTAGCATTCATTTACCCTCAATACAAGTAAAGCACTTAAGCAACAACAGATTGATCTATTACATAGCATAATCAAATCACTAAGGAGATTTATGACAGAAATAACATAGCATAAAGAAAACCATAAGACACCAGATATACGCGGTTCACCCCAGTGTAGGGATACGTCCACCAACTGCTTTGAATCTTTATTATTCACTCGAATATTATATTTATTCACTCATGTGCACTAAGCCACATAGTTGAGATTCACACCAGACAGGAGATCTGCGCACTGAGAACCAGATCCTCCTTCCAAAACTAGGTCAAGGCACAGAGCTAACTCTCTATCGAGCACAAAGCCTTAACACATAGACATTCCTTTGCACAAAACAACTTTGTTCACATAGAACTACATTCACTTTGCCGGCTAGCTACTTCTACAATACATTCTTATTTATTTATATTTTACAAACCCTTACAATAAGGCCTAATTATGGAAAAAACCCATGGGCTGATATCCCATAAACCTGTTACAAAAACCCTAGAGGACCCTTTACTGGGTCCACTTAACCTGTTGGGTATGTGTTATATTCTTTGCATGTGTGTGTGTGTGGGTGCGTCAGATACGACGACTGCTGATTTGTAAATTAATCTTGGATTAAGGGATTAGGGTTTTGGTATCTACGGAATACCTAAAAACATTGTATATATTGTATGGCGAATGGTGAAATTCGATATAATGAAAAAGAAAGGTTTTCCCGGTTGAGGGTTTCCGGTAAAGATCTCTGTGTATTCTGTGTATGAGCCATTGATTAATTTTTGTATTGCTTAAGAATATATATGCATTTCTTTACTTCGCAGGTTTAAAACTTACATAACCCTCAAAATCGGTGATATTCACGATCTCAGCTCCACATGGGCACTCCTTCCTCGACCAATGTGTCGAAGTACAAAAGTGGGTCAAAGATGATCGAAGTTTCCCCAAAACTTGGTTGAGGACCAGCAAAGGTCGAAAATCTTCATGTGGTTGCCACTAAAAAACTTTCACATGGAATGCACTTTAGAAAAGTGTAGGAAAAGAGCTTGACATAACTAACCTATGTAAAATTGTTGGTGAGGAGTTTGATCACTTGTTGGGTTTGTGTGATTACAAAAAGGAGTTATGGAGTTTTATTTTGAGTATAATAAAAGGAAGGGTGAAAACATGAAAATGAGTAACACTTTTGATTGTTTTTTTATGAAGAAAATTCCAAAATTTTATTTTTTTTATACTTCAACCCCTCTAAAATCATATTTTATTTGAGAATTTCACTTTAAAGTAAAAATAACATTTTCATAGAAATTTCTTATCTTAGTAATGATACTTTTCAAAAAAATATTATGAACATATAATGAAATAAATTTGTTGTTTTTTTTTATATACCTTAAAATGATAGGTAAGGATAATGACTTATATACATGGGAATTTATATTTTTAGAGATGGTCATTCATTTTAGGGAAACAAAACATGTTCACAATCTACACTAATTTCACTGTTACTTAGAATTTTTTATTTTTATTATTTATTGAAATAGAGTAAAAAAAAGTATTTCCTTGGATAATATTTTATGATTTTTTTATTTTTATTATGTATTGAAATAGAGTAAAACAAAAATATGGTGTCATATTGACTCATTTTTGTGGGAACCAAATTTATTTTTGATGTGATCATGTAAATATACTAAAGTGTACAATTATTTTTATTTCAATATACTCTGGTTTGTGATTTTAATATTGAATTTTTATTTCAAGTGATTTTGAGAATAGTAAAATTCTTAAGGGTTAAGTTTTAGAATAAATTATTAATAAATATAAATTCTTAAAAAAAAGTGGTGATTCTTATATTTTTACAAATTCGATTCAAAGATGAATTTATTGGTAGCAAGTCCAACAAATTATATTTAAAATTTGTAGGGGTCTATTTGTAGGATTCTATTGGAGTTGAAGTTGTAGGTTTCTAAGATATGCTACAAAATTTGTTGTTTTAGTTTACCAAAAACTCTTGGTCGATAAAATATTTCGATAGATATTTTTCTGTGTTTTTACCTAATAATATTGTTGTATTAAAAACTCAAAAGTTCTATAAACTTATGGCCAATAATTAGAAGACAACAACTCATTTCCCTCACCATGACTTACTCCAAAAGGAGTTACCCCTCTTCATGTTTTCACCCACAAGGGAGGATGGAATGAGAGATCATTACTAGAATCCATGAAGAAATGCTTTTAAAATAGAGCTTTCAAGTAGTTCAAATATTTACGCTTAGATGTATCATAACTTATATTGATAGTGAGAAATGCAAACATCTTTGAAGGAAATGAATCCCCTTCTTTCCATTTGCATCATAAAATATTATTTTTTGGCAAGGAATCAATCAGGCGCCAAAAATTAAAAAGCCAAGGAAGGCAGTAGAAATAATGGTGAATAAAACAAGCCATGGGATTTGTTGATGATGTATGCTTAGGAAGTTTTAGATTATGCTAAGTTGTAGGACTGATACATCTCTTTGCACTATATCATAAAAGTTAATGATACAGCACAAACTATTTTATTTATGAGAGACACTGATTCTCCCTATATGTATGTGTGTGCGCACACACACCACATGTCAACTCTACGCATTAACAATAGGCGTCGCAAATGTTGTAATTATCAATATAGCTCCATCTTGACTTTGGATATACCATGCGTGGATAGCGATTAAATCCATTGTGATGAAAACCTTTTTTAGATTGAAAAAAATTGAAAAACGTTTTTCATTGTTGGGTGACTGTAAGTTAATGATGGTCTCTCATGACACATTAGTGGCAATGCAAACATATAAAAACAACAATCTGTTAACTTGGAGGGATTATTCAAGGTACTTTTACAATGAATTTGAATATGGTGTAAGAAGATAAAACATAGGAAATTGAAATAGTTTTTCGAATATAAAAGAAATTGTGAATAACTATGTGAAATGTGATATTTTTCTAAAGAGTGGATCAATTTCTTATAGTGTCGCATATAATTCATTTTAGAAATGGTTAAGCCAAAAAAAATTTATAGTAGAAATAAGAGAGGTATGCAAAGGAAAAAATAGATTTAATATATATATATATATATATATATATATATAGAATGGGGGTCTATCTATGTCTGTATTTTCTTCAAGAAGTGAACTATGTAGCCTATAGAAAAACAACTTCAAAAATACAGATATAGAGAGGTATTCACAAAAATGGAGGTGTTTATCAATTTGCAGACCAAACCACTAGGTTTGTAATCCCGAACGTATTCAAAAGAAAGCACATGTGCTAATGAGCGTTCACGTTATTAGGAAAAGACTATTAACATTAAATAACTCTCTCTCTCTCTCCCTCCCTCCCTCTATATTCCTCTCTCTGTCTCACATCTCTCTCCCTATCTCTTGCTCACACTCCCCACCCGACTTTCCATATCCCTCTCTCTATCTTCCCTCTTCNCTCTCTCTCTCTCTCTACACAACCCACCTTCTCTCTCTTCCCCTACACTACCCACCTTCTCTCTTATTTGTCTCTCCATCCCTCCTCCCTCTCTCTCTCTCTACCCCTCTCTCTCCATATCATCTCCAACTCTCTCTCTCCCAACCTATCTCCCCTTCTCTCCCTCACCCCCTCTCTCTATTGCATCTACACCTCTCTCCCCATCAATTTGTATCCCCCTCCATCCCCTCACCCCCTCTCTCTCTTGCATCTACACCTCTCTCCTCATCAATTTGTATCCCCCTCCATCTCCCTTGCTCTCTCTCCATATCTCTCTCCCTCCCAAAATATCTATCTCTCTACCCCCTCTCACTCTATCCTTCTCCATCCGTCCCTCTCACTCCCTCAATGACTTTATCATATTCAATGGTCTTATGTATCCCATGTCACTATCTTTCTCCCTCATTTGCCCTTCTCTAACCCTCTCTCTTCCTCCCTCTATTTCTCTCCTCCTTTACCACTTTCTCTCCCCCTCTACCACCCAATGACGAAATTCATACCATCCGTATAATGAAAGGAGATTATAATTCAGGGAATAAACACTATGTTTTGATCTCGACATGAACGCATTAACGAAAAAGGAAATTACAAGATCCATAAACAAGACATGACTAAAAAAGGAAATTCGACCCGAGAAAAAGAAAATTCTCCCATTAAGCAACAGCTCAAGTTTTGGCGGCCATTAATTTAGTCGTCAAAGCGAATAAATAAAGCAAAATATTCACATTTTTACGGTTGAGAATGCGGGGCGGTCGCTATAGGAGAATCGCCACCGTTCACATCTATGTCACGTGTTGGTGAAAATAAAGAATATTAATTTTATTTAAAAAATTAATCAAATTCCAAATCCATTTTTATATTGCAAATAACAATTTCATAAAAAATTCTTAACCAAATTTAGATAATAACAAACGAAAGCGAAATAAAAAGTTTTAACAAGGAAAGAAGTTTTCATATATGCTGTACATTCGCACCTGGATATGCTCCCGTCCACACGGCATAATCGAGGGAAGTCTGAAATATGCATGAACCATGTCTGCCACATCATCTATCCACGTCACGGGTCAAATCAGATTCGAATATACAGCTCTCGTTGCATGTCATTTTCCACATGTCAAATCAGTGTCAGGGGTCGTTTTCTGAGCTCCTCGGTCTCAGCACCGGATCCCATGTGCTGTGGCCTACGGCGGCACGAGGCCCTTTCGCTGATTCGCTGGGCCTACGACCGACCGTATCCCTTTAGGCGCGGATGTCCACTCCATCCCGACTTCAGACATCTAGTCGGCGCTTTCCAATTATTGAGTTGCAGCTAAGGTACCTCATTGTTTTATTTCCATTTTAGTAGAAACATTTTCCAAGAGTAATTATTTCACTATCAACACTCAAATCCTATCATCTCCCGGTGGAATTTGATGGGAAAATTGTTTTGTTTTTTATGAGAAATTTCTTAGTTTTTCCATTTTAGTGGCAACATTTTCAAAATTAATTATTGCAATATCAACACTCAAATCTTATCATTTCCTTTATTGATGGAATTTGTTGATGGGCAAATTGCTTTGTTTGAGATGAAGTGATTTTCCCTAGAATTGTGTGAAATTTTTTTGGAATATAGTTAATATTTGTTTTTGAAACTTTGAAAAGTGTAAATTGAGTTGTTTAGTTTGGAAATTCTTATTCTAATCTTCTTTTTATTTTAAAATTGACTATGTATATATATTGATCATTTATATTATAAAACTTATATAACCATCAACAACTAACATATATTATTATAGAACTTGATTATATATACTAGCCCAGCTACTTAACCAGTGGTTGATGAAGATGGAGAGGCGATGACATCTACTCTGGCTATTTTATTACTAACCATAACAATAATAATACATAATAACATGCACGAAGACTATTTATGTTAATCTTGACTTTTAATTTGTAAACAGAACAAAAACATATTTTTAATTTAAAAACTGATTAATCTAAAAGTTTTCAATAAATATACACTTATCAAAGTAACAAGCTTGAAAATGAAAAATGATTCTTTAGTGTCCCTCTTCACATGATATAAACATATATACACAAGGTTTTGAATCCAGCGCCGTTACTAGGAAGAATTTACTTTTCAGTTGCATTATTGATATTATTTTAAATCTGTGCAAAGTCGTTGAAATCGACATTGTACGAACACATATACACAAGCTTTTGAACACGGGGCTATTACGAGGAAGGCAATGGTTTTAATTTCATCGTTTACATTATTTATTATTATTTTTTAAAGTCTTTCGAATGGATATTGTGACATTTGGATGGATATTGTGACTTATGCGCCATTTAAATAATACGACAATTTACATAACATCATCAATATAGTAGTAGAAGGCAAGTCAATGTTGATTTGCCAGAAGAGCGCATATGAGGGGATTCTATTTAGTTTGTGGAGATTATCAATATTGTAATTTATATATTGTTTTTTGAAACGGGATGTTTCATTATCTGAGTCTATCTCTCCGTATTTGATGAATTATCATTTCTTTAAGTTATAACCAATGAAATATAAAAGACAGGCTATTTCAGTTCGATTTCATCATGCTGCAGTCAAGTTTTGGTAGGGTACCATCAATACCGCCAGGGAAAAGGCAATTCTGGGTTCTCTGTCTTTACAATGAAACTTGCAATTGAAGCAACATGGTTATATATATATATATATATATATATATATATATATATATATATATATTAAATCTTAAATTTATTAAGTATAGAAAGATATTAATATAAAATTAATATTATAAATGTTGTTATATATATGATAACATTTATAATATTAATTTCATATTATATAATAATAAAAAAAATTGATCTTTCCATACTTAATAAATTAAGATTTAAGGTGAATCTACACTGCTTCTGCTTCGGATAAAGTAATGGTTTTAAAGGCACTCAAGGTATCAGAAAGTTACCTACAAAATTAACCAGCCACCAAATAGATAAACATATCTCTCTACTTATAAACATGTTTCAAATTAAATTTAAATCTTCGTTCGTCTCCTGTACGTATAAGTATTTGTACAAGGATTTTGTTAGAGCCCAATCATACTATTTTATCTTTCTTCGTAAAGAAAGGGTTAACAAAGTTTCATATGTTTGTGATTATGTTCTTTGGTTGTTTCATTTTTGATATTTTTTTGTTATATTTAATTTTATGTTTTGAAGTCGTTATATGTATTTTTTTTTATAATAATTTATCAATTAATTATAAAAATTTAATTTAAAAATAAATATATGTTATGCAATAAAATAAATTTAGTTAATTTTGTAAAATTAATATATTTTAATAAAATAATTTTAGTTAATTTTGTAAAATTAATATATTTTAGTTTGTAGTGATTTTTATGTTCTTTTTATCCTGTCATTATATGATATAAAATATATTTAAAACCAAAGATAAATAATTGAGTGTTACTTGGTTGTTTTATTTTTAATAAATTTTGTTGTATTTAATTTTATGTTTTGAAGGTTGATAAACTTTGTTGTATTTAATTTTATGTTTTGAAGGTTGATAAATTTTGTTCAGCCTGAGTGGGCCTAATGGTTAAGAACAAGTGTTTCCTCTTAAGAGGTCATAGGTTCAAATCTATGTTTTGAAGTGGTTATAGATTTATTTTTATTTTTCTCTTTTCATCAAATCTATAAATATAAAAAACTCTTCTTTGATTTGACCAAAATTAAATAGAAAATATCCCTGAAAATAACCAAAACTTAAAATTTTAAGAGTACTAACTTTTCTTATAATCATTATAGAAAATTCAACTAAAAACTAATGAATGAATTGTAAAAAAAAGCTTTATTTGGAAAAAATATTAATTCTAATTTAGTAGCAAATTAAAAAATGACCTTTGAAGAGTTTATTTTTATTATTTTTTGATTAAATTCTAAAAAGAAAAAATATCAATTCTAATTTAGTAACAAAATAAAAATCAAAAGTGAACTTTGAAGAGTCTATTTTTAATATTTTTTTGTTTAAATTCTAAAATTGAAACAATGAAAAAAGTTTGTTTGTTGCAAGTTCTACAAAGGATACTTAATGGAGTTTAAGATTGTATGTAAATTACTTTAAAACAGGTTGAGATTTTTTATAAACCATATACTAATAATGTAAAAAAAAAATTGATATTTATTTTAATTTATCATTAAAAATATTAAATATATATCTTAATATATTTTGATATCAAATTATCTAACCAGAACATTTATGTGACCATATCCACATTTGGTAATAAATAGTCATTTTCCCTAAGTGTTGTGATACAATTAATGCATTCTTAATATATATGTCCATGAGCATTCATTTCCACAATCTGCTTATCACTTTAGATCTACTAGAGGGTAAGGGTTGGATTCGAAGTGGAATTCAAGTAATGTTTGTTTATTAAATGAATGTAGATTGTTTATCTCGTGAATACGTATATGTATTCTTGAAAGGAATTTGTCACTCTAGGCTTGGTTAGTTCAAAGGTTTATTCACGAAGCAATGAGGAACTTAATAACCAAGTCTTATTCATGTTCATGTAAGGAATTCGTCACTCTAGGCATGGGTAGTTCAAAGGTTTATTAAGGAAGTAATGAGGAAGTTAATAACCAAGTTTTTTTTATTTAAATAATTAATCAATAGTGATGTTTCTAATCAATATTATAATAAATAGAGTAAAATATTTCTAATAAATATACTATGAATTCTATAATACACATAGTAAAAAATGATTTTAATAAATGGTGATTGACTTTTCTTTTTAAATCAATCACTAGTCACATGTTTTTTTTTTTTTCTTTTACCATGCAATCTAAAATTATTTTCAGAGGACAATGTACTTATAATCTAACCAATTTAATCAAAGTAGAGAGTAAAGAATCATAAAATTTAATTAAATAAAAAAATAACAAACATAGAAATAAAATGAAAGACGATTAAACAAAGAAAACTAGAAAATAACAACAACTACTTCTATAAGTTTATCTTAATTGAGAATTCGTTTATTGGGTGTAAACCATCCTAGGTTTAAAGGATCCTCACTTCAAGTTTACAATTATTTAAATTCAATCTCCTAGAGGCACCTAGTTGTGAAAACTTGTGAAAACTTATGGTTCTCAAAGCATATTGTTATTGCCTTCCAACTATGAAGGTTGTTACTTGCATAAACATTGTTTGCTATATTCCAACCACATTAATTCAATCACAATTTAATATATTCCACAATAGTAAGTACAACAATTTGACTACCATGGTCATTCTAACTATAAATCAATACAATCATAATTATAATCAAGTAAACCAATCACATAATAATTGTATCTAGGGAAAAAAAAAATTAACTACATGTATGTTCTTTATCTTGTCAAAGACTAGTTACTAGTTCAAAGCTAATTCTCCAAAACTAGGTTATTAACTAGGAGAAATTGCATCCAAGGGTCAATTTTTCACCCAACCAATATAGTCACATCAACCAAATACTTCTCATAGAGTAGAACTCAAAACTAGTAGATGTCTCACCAACTCATCCAATAAACCCATGATTAGTCATCCAATTGATCAAACATAGTGTGGTCAAGAGACTCCTAAAATTACACCACCTTGATACTCCTTAGGGTTATGGTGTACATGGATCTTACCAACATTCAATCCCTTAACAAATACTACCATTTAAGAAAGTATCATACATGGAAATATTGATTCTCTGCAAAATCTTAATACTAGCCTAGCCTTTAATGAGTATCCCTAGTTAGGTAAGTACCATACATGGAAGCATAATCCAAGGGGCCCCAAATAACCAATATCCATGCACAAATGATAATTAGTACCCCTTGTTAGGAAAGTGCACTATTGACATAATTAATCCACATAGAGTAGTTTTGGAGTAGTTATTAGTCTACCAATAAATATATCATAAACCTAATTCAAATCTCTCACTAAAAGTAGAATCCTTGATAATCCTTTCCATTGTTAGCACCCTCACCATGATTTTTCACTCTCTTGTATAATATATCAAATTTCTAACAACTCCCTCCCAATAATTCCTCTTGGCCTTCTAATTCTAGATACAAGATTATACTGAGGTGAAATTTGTCTCAAAGACAAAATTACAAGTGACAAAAAGTGGGTGAAAGTTTAAATAGAGTTTTCTCCCTTTAGGATTCTTACCCAAATTAACTCAGGAAAGAATTTTTCAAATCCTTTTCCTTTCTCAAGTCTCCCTACAAACTAGAATTAGGTTTTCACACTCATTGGTCATGAGACTCTTTCTCTTTGATGTGTTTCTCAACCTCTTTATCAATATCTCAACCTACAAGATGTTATCTTTTCCAATAATACCAATATATGTATATATGTATATATATGTGTGTGTGTGTGTGTGTGTGTGTGTGTGTGTGTGTGTGTGTGTGTGTGTGTGTGCAATATGAATCATCATAGTCATCATGTGAAAATGCATCACAATATAAAAGTATAACTTCAAATATACATGTGTATCCTATCATCAAAGTAACATAAGTACTCACCATTGTTATTAATGAACCGATCATTAAGAGAATAATCAGAACAATCATTAATTAAACATTTATGTCTCAAGGTAATACTCATAACAATATATTTAGTATGTTAAAACAATAGACCAAACATTTATCAAAAGCATGGAAATGTTTTTCCAATACGCATGCAAAATAACACTTTATAAAACAAATGTCAAATTAAACAAAACAAATTGTGTTAATTCCATTGAAAATCCAAAAAGTCAATTACCAAATGATCTTGTTGTTATGCCCCAAGGGGATGCATAACTTATAAGTGTAGTCCTAGATACACCTACCTTTGATTAGTGGTTGGTTGTATACAAAATATATAACCTATTAACAACTCATCACCAGGAGACATTCTATGTATTGCATGCACAAAAACAAAAAATCTAGATGTCTTCCTTTCGTAAAGATATTTTTCATTGGAGTGTTCCTTGAATGAGCAATTTGAGTTAAACAATGAGAACCTATATCTATTTATGAACCCTTTCCATCATTTTGTCGATGATCATTGACATATTACAAACTCTTCCTTTCAAATTTTATAGAATCACTTGATCATTCAGGGACATACTATACAATGAAATGTTATGTTTGTATTTAACAATATTAAAGTATCCATACCAAATATACAGAGCACCAGTGAGTGTTAATGACTATATGGGAGGAACAAACACATGTCAAATGATAGATGAACAAATATTTCCAACATCTATTTTGAACATGGAAATCATGGTCCCAACATTAAGCACATGCAAGGAAGACAACCAAGCACCATGCAAAGCATGATTATGACAAGATTTATATTTAAGTTGTAGATTAAGAGGAAGAAATAATTCATTACTACCCTCCAATAATTGAACCAACCTTGGTGTGTATATGAAGAGTCATTCTCTTAGTCTATACAATATTTTGGATCTCCCAGTACAAATGTTTTGGGTAGTATTGATATTGTACCTTGGATCACTATCACTCTTAGTTGAATTAACAAAATGAGATTGATTGGTCAATTTTTAATGAAACAAAATTGATTTGGATTCCAAATTTTCAAAGAGGGTGCATATATAAATGTTCCTATGTGTCTTCTCTATATTTCCTATTAGATCCTCGACCATAGTGGAACGTATCAAACTATAAACTTTGGGAAATTGGTCGTTAACACAATGGGGAAATGCAACATGTTGAGGGTTCACATTCAACCCTTTACATTTGGAACAACCACACACTATTGGGGTTTCATATAAGAGATTCAATTCATGGTTAGGTACCATGGACTAGTATGACTATTGGAGGATGGAATTTTATAGTTGGTAGAGTAAAGTGACTCTCCATTTTCATTTACCATATACATGTGGTATATTAGTTTGGATATGTTCTTGAAGTGTTTTTGTATTCGTGGAATATCTTGTTTATTCAAACTCAATTTTCAATCATGGTATTGAAATATTGAATGCATAATTATTTGAATGCACATACAAAGGTATCATATATTCAATCACATAATCAAAAGATAAATCAAATCTAGAATTATTGCAAATAGTAAGCGAGAAATTGGTGAACGTGAACTTGGAAAAACATGGAATGAAGAAACTAAAGAAACAACTATTGGATATTATCAGTTTTTTTTGTTGATTTTTTGCTAAAAACAAAATTAATATGTGTCTTCATTCTTAAAAGAAAGTTTGGGAAGCATGTAACACTATAACTTTAAAAATGCTTTTGAAGGTATTTTTTAAGTATATGTTGCACCTAGTTTACATTGTTGCATTGATGTATTTGTTTATAGTAAATGCACTAATATGTTGGATTTTAATGTGCACTAGAAATATACCTACACTAAACCCTCTTCAAAGGGAAAAGTCTACGAAGTATTGTTTGTGGATCTTTGCACATCTATTTTCTTTGAAAATTGGTACTACATTGAATTTATAGTAATATAGGCCATTGATGAACTTAAAGATGATGATGATGATGATGATGATTAACGTCCACTAAGACCTAATTGGCCTATCGGACCTTAAGAGGGTAAGTGATTACTTGTGATTCTTTAGAATTTTGTTTCTGTGCTCGAAAAGCATTAAGAGAAGATTTCCAAGATCACCATACTTTTGTTGAGTTAAGAGGTTAGAAGATTGGTAGTGTGATCAATATTTTGAAAATGAGATATAATATGTATTATGTGCCAATTTTTTTCCTTCTAAAACATAAATCGTATGTTTTTCATCAATTTGATGAAAATTCAATAAAAAAAACAAACGAGCCTTTTTTTGTTGTTGTAAAAGTAAGTTAAAAATTACGCCAATCCCTAATCCATAGGTTGACCAAAAGTTATTGGAGACTTGTATGAAAAATATTTATAAGGAAGAGGCCAAAGTGGACAGATTTTCTAAAGAGTATATTTTGTAAAGGGTCACCATGGGTCACATGCAAATTTGAAGAGGATAAATTTTTGGTATGTAACTTCATTCTCGTCATCTAGAATTGTATTTATTTAATATTATTTATATGTATACCTAATTTCAACAAAATGGAAGGGTTTTAGACTCACCTGCAACATTGAAAGCGTTGGATTTATCGTTTCTTCCCTTTTATTTTCTATTTCTATAAACCCTAGTTACAATAGTTTAGTTTCTTTACCTTTTCATAATGATATTTTTATTTCGGGGGATTTCTGTATTTTTTGGCCTCAATGGTTATTTTGATGTAATTAGTGCCCCTCAAAAAAATAATTTAATGGATTGGGGCAACTTATTGAATTGAATTCTAAAACATATCTTTGTTAATTAAAAAATAATGTTTTCAAGTTTTGTGGTGTGCATTGTGTAGTAGATATTGACCTATGTTTTTATTATTGTAGATAACATCAGTTGGCCCTAATATAAGTGTGTGTGTGTGTGTGTGTGCGTGTGTGTAGGTTTTGATGGCACACTTTGTACAATATGTATGCATTGGTGCYTAGCATAAAATCCTAAAAATGTATTAGTGCATGAAAATTTTGTGTAATTACACATTGAGATGTGTGGTAATCCATACATCTGTGCATATTACTCTATAGTTGACTAAAATCATTTTAGGGAGAGATAMGTTTTTAATATAGTGTAAGTTATTAATAATAATAGTCTACAGGTTTTTGACATTTGATTGAAGTTGAAKTTTTTTCAAGGAACAATACTGAAGGAAGAAAATCCCCCGTAAAAATTAAAAAARAAAAAAAGAAACATGAAGGATGTAAATGATCAYTAAATGGTCCTTAGTTCATATGGAATGTTGTTCAAAGTTAGTGAAGCATAGGGGAATTATTTTTATAAKATTGTTAAGGATGTAGTGGAAATAATGTATAGGCATTAATTTTGAACTTACAATGCAAAAATGAATCTAATGAATCCAAAAACCGTGTCATAGTTAAGCTACAACAAGAATTTTTAGAACAATTGTTAATGGAATGTCTGATACTTGGAATATAAAATCATACAATAACAAAAAAAACATTTAGAAAGTATTATTGGTAAATGTGATTTTCTATAATATATATATCTTTTTTTTCCCATGGAAAAAGTCCTTGTATTCTGAAGAAAAATATAATGTTACAAAAATTCAATGGAGCTTGAATACAAGAAATATCCCAATGTCCATTCTATCTCGAAAAAGGAGATATAACCACCAACCTTGATAGAAACTAAGAATAGGATCTTTCTATTTTCTTGTACAAAATTTGATCTTTTTTGAAGTGATAACTTAAAAGCTGACTATGTATCGATAAAATCATTGACCAAAAGAAATACCATACACCATCAAAATCAAATATAAGCTTCAAAAGAGAGAAACAAGATTACGGGTATTGAATCTCCGTGTTTTAGATCATAGAATCTTGTGTAAATTATTCTTATACTAAATTCCCCTCGTGAAGGAGAAGGGATTTCTTGAACAAGTTGTTAGATAAGAAATTTGTTTCTCTACTAATGTGGGAAAAATAAATCCACACAAAGTTTCTTTTTAGTTATTGGTATGATCTTTTTATAGGATCAGGTCTAAATGATCCACCTTGTTCTTGTTGTTTTCCTAGCCAATTACTAATTTTGAATCACTCATCACCTGTAATCTTTGACATCCCAAATGATTATCTTCTAAAAGGAGAGCCAATAATTCCACAAATTCTTCTTTATTTATTGTTTCACATGCCCACTACATAATTCAACTGTTAACAATTTGAATAATTATGGAAAAAAACCTCTCCATCCATGTCCATCGTCGGATGGCCTTAACTACCACCATCGAAAAATTCCATGGAGTAGACAAATCAAAAGTCGATTTCACGATGATTTTATTTTTCTTTTTTTGGGAATTCATTAAAATCCATGAAGAAATTTCTAACCACATAAGAAACCACTTCGATGGACATAATATATTCCCTAAAATATTGCTCAATATGATACCACCATATATTATAAATAAGGTGGCATGGAAGAGATTTAAACTCATCAGAAGGGGAATTATTCAACCATTCCAGTAATACTCCTTCAATATAGGTATTATCTCATGGCATATTCAGGCTCATGCATCATGATGTCACATACCACACCTGCTTTAAAAAAGGACATAAAATAAAAATATGGTGAACTAACTCTTCATTTGATTTACAAATGATCCAGGAGGATCTCGGTGGCCATCCACCTTGTCCAACTAACTCAAAATAGTTTTTTGGAAACTTACTATTTTTAGCATGTTTTCGGTTCCCAAACTTCTAGGCCCATTTTGAGGGCCTAAATGACACATTTTCACGATCGGACACCCCAATGATAGATGAAGTGTAACATACCCAGCCACCCATAGGCCATGCACACTAATTTCCAGTCCCTTCTCTGGACTAATTCGACCCATTTCCTAACTTTAAATAACAAGGATGCATGAAAGGTTCACATGCATTGATCAAGATTGATGCTAAACATAAAATAAATGAAGCATACGACATGCACAACAATGACCAACAAGCATGCATACTCTAACTATTGAATTCAATGATAAATAAATACGCAATAGAATAAATCATACAAAGATAAATAATACTATAACATAGAGAACTTATCTTTAAGAAAATAAACCATCGATTAGCTACAGACCAAGGATGTTCCACCCAACCGTAGACACTGTTGTTCCAGGTCTTAATAGTAATGTCACCCCCGAGCCAGGGCTATGAATCCACAAGGATGGTTCTAGAGTGTTACTCATCTTCTCAAACCAGTCAACACTCAAGCTCTCATAGGCTTCCCAACACCCACATCAATCCAGGTACCAAGCTCTCTTCTAACCATCCTACACAACCCAGGAAAATGGAGCCTCTCCTTATTTTGGCACACATTCCCTCAAGACGTCCTTCTCCTTCCAAGGCTCTAGTGCAACTGGTCTAGAATCTCCATGTTGGGATTGTCAGGACTCGCAGTTGTGAGAAAATATGGACACACGCCAAAGCATATCAGACATGCATGCCTCAAAGCATGGATGGATTACACTAGTAACCTCACAACAAACAATACCATGGCTTCTCTTCAAAAGTTTGTCTTCCTTTCCCAAGCCAAGACACGGATGCAGAAAGATGAGTGTGTGAAAGAATGAATGGAGTGATATCTCCATGAGAGAGGTGAACAAGGGGAAAGTGAGTAAAAAAGTGAATGAGTGATTGAAAAAAATAAGTGAACCGACCAAAAGAAGAAAAAGAAAGAGAATGGGAGTGAGAGAGAGAGAGAGCGAATAAACCCCCCCAACAGACCAGTAATGGCTTTACATAATTCTTAGGAATCAAGAACCTCATGGCCTTCCCCCAAGAATCTCACGCAATTGATTTCCCTCATTACACAAAATGGGTAATTAAAACAATGAAATAAACATTTATCCCCTCAAGCCCCCTCTCTTATGGAATCATAGCCCCTTGCAACTCTAGTCCTTGTCCGTCTAGAAACCAACAATGTATTTATTATTAATAATGATCAAAAAATTACATTTCTTAGGCACATTGGCCTCTTTTAATTGTTTGGGCACTCTGGCCTCTCAGTAATTAACAAATACATTATTTAATATGGGGTTCAAAACCCGTGGTGTTAGATCCCCTCCCCCTTATTTTGGCACTGTCCTTAATGAATATACAAAACATGAATCAAAATTCCAAAATTTATTCAAAATGTTGTGGGTACTCTTCTCACATGGCATCTTCATGCTCCCATGTAGCATCTTCAGGACCGTAGCAGGTCCATTGAACTTTTACCAACACTATAGCTTGATTTTGGATCATTTTGACTTATCTGTCCAATATTCGCACTAGTTGAACCTGAAAGTCTCCCTCTATCTCTACCTTAATCAAATTCCAATCAATAACATGGTTAGGATCATGTACATAGTTCTTTAGAAAAGAGACATGAAATACATTATGCACATTCATGGAAGCAAGAAATGCAAGCATGTATGCAACTAGCCCTATTCTGTCCAATATCTCAAATGGACCAAAGAATCTGGTTGTCAGCTTTGTACAACTACCCAACTTCAAAGATATCTTCTTGGGCTTCACTTTCAAAAACACATGTTCCCGCACTTAAAATTCTCTTGTTGACCTATTATTATCTGCATAAACTTTCTGTCTATTCTGATTTGCCTTTAAATTCTTCTTAATCTTAACCATTTGGTCTTCCATTTCCTTAAGAAACTCTAGCCCAAGTACCACTCTATCTGTTGGGTTGTCCCAACTCATTGGAGTATTTCATTTCTTACCATACAAAGCTTCAAATGGGCTCATTTTCAATGAAGCTTGATACCCATTATTATAGGAAAACTCATCAAAGTGCAAGTAATATGATGCAAGAGCATCACAATCACATTAGAAGGAAGCCGACATGGAATTGGAATCAACACCTCAACACATCGAAGGAGCTAAATCAACAATTAACTAGCTTGAAAGTGGTGCGAATACTTTTTGGAATTCTCATTAATTAATTTTGGTTGTGTAAAACCGGGCCACTGTTTGAATTGACGAAACCATTGTAAATCCTTTACACGACCGTAAATGTATTACAGGTGTGGGATATTATCCCTGATTAGTCATTAGGTTGTATTAATTGAGTAGGTAGCGACTTGAATAGGAGGTAATAGTATTTAGATAGGATGAAGAGATCAAAAAAAGATATGGGTCCTTAGACAAGTTTTCTTGTAACGGTTGTAAGGAAAACCGACTGTAATTATGCTTTCTTCTGAAATGAATAGAACAGAGGAAATTGACCCAAATACACAGTGTTGATATTGTTTTACAATTTGAGTGTGTTGTTATGTATTTGTGAATGTATGATTTTCATAGTGAATGAATGAATAAGTGAATGAGTTCAATTGTTTCTCTTCTGTAAGATTATGAAAGGAGTGCATGCAGAGTGCAAGGAGTGCGTGTGAAGAAGTATTTTTCCACTTAAAGCTTAGAAGAGATAGCAGGGAAATTTTGTATGCAGAGTGTGCATGTTGAGTGCAAGGAGTGCGCATAGAAACAAAATTGTGTTAAAGTTTAAAAGCTCAAGCGGTTGAGTGCAGAGTAGGCCAAGAGGGCTTCAGAAAGTCTTTTGGAAAAAGACACAGAGTGAAAGTGTGCACTAAGGGGCGAGATTTAATTTAAATTGCCAGAAGCTCAAGAGGAGTAGTGATTTTAAGTCTCGAGATGAAACACTAAGAAATATTTCTAAGTGACGAAGAGTTGAAGTGCTCAAAGGTGGAGCACAAAAAATTGAAGTTCAAATAAAGAATAAGTATAGAGGATTGAGCAGGAGAAATCCTTCAGGAAAGCATTTTGAAGTTTGGATAAGATCGAGGATCAAGATCCATTTAGAAAGGGCCGAAATCTTGCAAGTCATTAGATCTCAGAGAAGTGGTGCACTCGTTAGTTGCAAGGAGTTATCAGAATTTCGCAAAACAAAAGGATTTGGAAGAAGCAACGTGAAATTTGTGAAACCCCAAAACATGAAATCCCAAAATCATCAGGACCATCCATTGAAAGGGGACACATGGCAAGAGATCAACATTTTGCTGACTCACAGAGTGGAAAGGTCAAAGGGTGGAGTTGTGAGAATTCGTGAAACGTGAAATGATGATTTGATCACATTCGTTGGCTGGAGAGCTAGTGTGGACCATTGATCTAATCTGAATATTTCACAATTTTGGGTATCAAAGGATCAGGAGAACGGAGGCGAATTGCATCGGGAGTTCTTGATACGCGAAATCTCGATGCGCTAAGAAGGATTGGCCCCAGGTCATAGTGAAGGGTCACATGGATAAAGGATAATGGAGGAGCTAGCATGCACTAGGCCCTTCTTGGAATTTTGGGACTCGGGAGTTTGAAGGACAGAGAGTCGATTGACTCATATAACCGATATGAGAAATCATGACGCACCTTTTCAGATGAGCGTGTGGTCACAAGGCATGGTCACGTGGAGAAGACTTGCACTTAGTTCTTGTGCACGCAAGTGGAGTTTTTCAAAGACCTGTGGATTGTTTTCTGAGAGGTTCCAGTAGGGAATCAAAGATTGTTTCAATTCAGTCTTGAGAATACCCTAGACCGAGAGGTTGTGCATCCCTTAGAGAAGAGGGGGTTTGCATCAAGTGGTATCAGAGCCTGAAAAATATTTGAAGTTGAACTCAGTGTATTGGAAATAGTTGAAGTGATGCCACCGAGGGTACGCACAGGACCACCTATAGAAAACTATTTTGTAGGAAGAGAAGTGAGAGAACTTCGTGAAAGGTTGGAAGTGATGGAAGCAATGCAAAGGAGAACATTTGTCATTGGAGACATTAGTGATGCAGAGAGTGAAGAAATAGAAATATAAGTTGAAGAACATTTAAAGTACTTGACACTAGTGATGAGGAAATTGCAACAAGAAAAGTTGTTAATAAACTTGAAGAAAAGTTATTTTATGAAGACAAAGCTCATATATTTGGGTTTTGTGATCTCTTAAAATGAATTTAAGATGGATCTAGAAAAGGTGAGAGCAATCAAAGAATGGTCGTCACCCAGGAGCCTATTTGAGGTGAGAATTTTCCATGGTTTAGGAATTTTTTATAGAAATTTTATCAGAAATTTTAGTGGTATATGTGCACCCATGATGGACACTATGAAGAAGAAACATAAGTCTTTTAATTGGACATAGGAGGCTGAGAACAACTTCTGAGTGTTGAAAAACAAGATAAACAAGCAACCAGTTGTGGTTTTACTAGATTTTGGAAAGACATTTTAGGTGAGGTGTGATGCAAGTGGAATATCCATTGGAACACTTTTGAGTCAAGATAATAGGTCAGTTTCTTATTTTAGTGAGAAGTTGAATGACACTAAGGAGAAATATTCTACATATGACAAGGATTTTTATGCAGTGATCCAAGATTTGAAAAAATGAAGAAACTTTTAGAGCAGAGAGTTGGAAGGAAAACTAGAAGAAAGATGTATCCTGAATATTTGGTAAAATGGAAGGATCACCCAGTAGAAGATTCAAGTTGGGTAACTAAACCTGATATTTTGAAGCACGAAAAAATAGTGCAGGATCTCATGGACAGGAGTCCATGAATATTTTAGCCAGAGAAGTATGATGCGAGAGCATCACAATCACATTAAAAGGAAATGGACATGGAATTGGAATCGACACCTCAACACATCGAAGGAATTGAACCGACAATTAACTAGCTTGGAAGCGGTGCGAAGAATTTTTGGAATTCTCGTTAATTAATTTTGGTTGTGTAAAACCAGGCCACCGTTTGAAATGACAAAACCATTGTAAATCCTTTACATGTCTGTAAATGTATTACAGGTGTGGGATATTAGCCTCGATTAGTCATTAGGTTGTATTAATTGAGTTGGTAACCGCTTCAATAGGAAGTAATAGTATTTAGATAGGAGGAAGAGAGTGAAAAAATATATGGGTCCTTAGACAAGTTTTCTTGTAACAGTTGTAAGGAAAACCGACTGTAATTATGTTTTCTTCTGAAATGAATAGAATAGAGGAAATTGACCCAAATACACAGTGTTGATATGGTTTTATAGTTTGACTTTGTTGTTATTTATTTGTGAATGTATGATGTTCATAGTGAATGAATGAATAAGTGAATGAGTTCAATTGTTTCTCTTCTATAAAATTATGCAAGGAGTGCATGCAGAGCACAAGGAGTGCATTTGAAGAAGTAGTTTTCGAATTAAAGCTCAAAAGAGATAGCGGGGAAATTTTATATGCAAAGTGTGCATATTGAGCGCAAGGAGTGCATGTAGAAAAAAACTTGTGTTAAATTTTGAAATCTCAGGAGATTGAGTGTAGAGTAGGCCAGGAGGGCGTCAGAAAGTCTTTTGGAAAAAGACATAGAGTGAAAGTGTGCTCTAAGGGGTGATATTTAATTTAAATTGCCAGAAGCTCAGGAGGAGTAGTGATTTTAAGTATCGAGAGGAAACACTTAGAAAAGTTTCTAAGTGACGAAGATTTGAAGTTCTCAAAGGTGGAGCGAAAAAAATTGAAGTTCGAAGAAAGAAAAAGTATAGAGGATTGAGCGGGAGAAATCCTTTAGGAAAAAATTTTGAAGTTTGGATAAGATCGAGGATCAAGATCCATTCAGAAAGGTCTGAAATATTGCAAGTCATTAGATTTCGGAGAAGTGGTGCACTGGTTAGTTTCAAGGAGTTATCATAATTTCACGAAACCAAAGGATTTGGAAGAAGCAATGTGAAATTTGCGAAACCCTGAAACATGAAATCCCGAAACTATCGGGACCTTCCATTGAAAGGGGACACGTGGTAATATATCATCATTTCGCTAACTCGTAGAGTGGAAAGGTCAAAGGGAAGAGTTCTGAGAATTTGTGAAATGCAAAATCATGATTTGATCACAGTCATTGGCTGGAGAGATAATGTGGACCGTTGATATGATCTGAATATTTCACAATTTCAGGTATCAGAGGATCGGGAGAACGAAAGTGAATCACATCCGGAGTTCCTGATACACGAAATCCTGATGCGCTCAGAAGGATTGGGCCTAGGTCATAGTGAAGGGTCATATGGATAAAGGATAAGGGATGAGCTAGCATGTGTTAGGCCCTTTTCAAAATTTTGGGACTCGAGAGTTTGAAGGACAGAGAGTCAGTTGACTCATATAGCTGATACGCGAAATCACGACACACCTTTTCGAATGAGTGTGTGTTCACAAGGTGTGGTCATATGGAGAAGACTTACACTTAGCGTTTGGCAGGCGAGTGGAGTGTTGCAAAGACCTATGGATTATTTTCTGAGAGGTTCCAATAGGGAATCGAACACTATTTCAATTCAGTCTTGAGAAGATCCTAGACTGGGAGGTCACAAAACCCTTGGAGAGGACGAGGTCTGCATCATAATATTCCCACTTAGATGGCTTATCCATCACATACATTCTCAACATGTCTTCAATTACTTGGTTGAATCTCTTTGTCTTCCCATATGACTATGGATGGTAAGTTGTGCTAAAGTTCATATTTGTACCAAATCCTGTAAATAATCCCTTCCAAAAATTTGAAGTAAACTTTATGTCTTTGTCCGAGGCAATTGTCCTAGGTATCCCATGCAACCTATCAATCTCCCTCGTGTAAATTTCTACAATATTAGTTGTTGTATGTGTTTTTTTTACTGGAACAAAATGAGAAGCCTTTGTCAATTTATCAACCACTACCATGATTGAATCATGTTGTCTTGTTTTCCTGGGTAATTTAGTTATAAACTCAATGGTTATCACTTCCCATTTCTTCTCTGGAATTGGTAATGGTTGTAGAAAACCCATTCGGTGCCTATGCTCATCCTTCACTTTATGACATTCCATACATCTGGCGATGTAATCAACAACATATTTTTTCATTCCTAGCCAAAAGAATTGGCTTCTTACTTCTCTAATCATTTTTTGCTAACTGGGTTGTCCATCATATGGAACATTATGCATTTATTTTAGTACCAGATTCCCAAGTTCTCTAGAACTAGGAGCATAAATTCTACTTTTATGCATAAGTAATCAATCTTCCTTCATCTCATACTTTTAATTTTTGGTTACATATACTTGTTGTAAGATTTCCTTTACATCTAGGTAATGTTGATCTATAACAACAACATCTAAAAAATTTCTCTCCAAGTCTGACTTATGAATACTAACAGCTATAGCATGCATGACATGCACTCTTCTACTAAGTGTGTCGACAACTTTCTTTTCTTTTCCTTTGATATGCTTGATATCAAATTCGCATTCACTTCAAAATTCCAGCCATCTTGTTTGCCTAACATTCAAAGTTGGTTGTTCAAAAACATACTTTATAGCACTGTGGTTTGTCCATAATTCAAATCTCTTTCCCATGAGATAATGCTTCCACATATTTAATGCATGAACAATGGAAGCAAGCTCCAAGTCATGTGTGGCATATTTCCTCTCATGTTCCTTAAGATTTCTAGACTCATAACCAATGAAATGTCCATTTTGAGTGAGGACTCCACCAATTCCTTCTTTGCATGCACCTGTGCATACCACAAAACTTTCATTTGGGTTAGCAATATTTAACACAGGTGCCCTAGTAAGTACTTACTTCGACAAATTAAAGTTCTCTTCACATTTAGATGTCCATTCAAATTTAATTCCCTTATTTTGCAAAGAATTGATGGGATGAGTAATCTTAGAGAATCCTACTATGAATATTTTGTAGTAACCAGCTAACCCCATAAAATATCTGACTTTTGAAACATTCTTGGGTGTTGTCCATCCTCTAATGGCTTCAATCTTCTCTGGATCCACTGCTATGCCTTGCTCTGAAATAATGTGTCACAAGTAATGGATCTATTCTTGGTAAAAGTAACACTTACTCAGCTTGGAATACAACTGATGTTCTCTCAACACTTGCAATACCAGTATGAGGTGATGTTCATGTTCCTCTTCAGAATTGGAATAGAAAAGTATGTCATCTAGGAATAATATGACAAATTTGTCCAAATAATTTCTGAATATGCCATTCATTAAGCACATAAAGACAATTGTTGCCTTGGTTAGTCCAAATGGCACCACTACAAATTCATAATGCCCATACCTGGTTCTAAATGTTGTCTTATGGATGTATTCTTCCTTGATTCTTACCTAATTGTATACTGATCTCAAGTCTATCTTTGAAAATATCTTTTCTCCTCTTAGCTGATCAAAGAGGTCATCAATTCTAGGTAGAGGGTACTTTTTCTTTATAGTGGATTTATTCAGCTGTCGAAAGTCAATACACAGCCTCAAAGTTCCATATCTCTTTTTGACAAAGAGTATTGGTGCTCTTGAAGGTGAATTACTTGGGCGTATGTACCCTTTCTTTAAAAATTCCTCCAACTGCATTTGTAATTATTTTAACTCTAGTGTACTCATGTGGTAAGGTGTTTTTGACAATGAGGTATATCTTGGCGCTAAATCAATAGACAAATCTATCTCCCTTTTTGGCAACAACCCTGGTACTTCTTGGAATACATCCTCGAATTCTTGTAGTATCGAGAAATATTCAAGGTTAGGCCCCTTTGTCTTTTCTGGCTCCTCCACATGTTCTACATACAATTGACAACCTTTTATGAAACATCACTTCAACTGTAAGGCTGAAATATCCCTTATAGAGATGTTTCTTGGTACACCTTTCACAATGCTCTATTTTACATCTCCATCGAGACATGTAAATGTCTTTCTATGACAATCTAGGACAACATGATTCTTTTCCAACCAATCCATTCCAATTATAATATCATAAGATCCCAATGGTATGATATTCATATCAGCAATAGTATTCACACCATTAGGACTTATGGAACAACCTATGACCATATAATGGATTCTCCTTTTGGTTCTAGTGGCTAGCTTAACCAAACTTGATTTCCCAAGCTTACTTTTCTCCAAATGTAATTTATCCACTATCTTAGGATCAATGTAACTATGATTTGCTCCTGAATCAATTAAAATAGCAACATGATAATTAATGATCTTACCTTCCACCTTGAGCATATTGGACTGGTACTCTGCTTGTCAATCATATAAGGATGCATAAATCCTTCCCATGTCTTTGACTATTATATCCTCTTGGATGTTGTGCACGGTCTTCACTCTGCCCTTTCTATGTGGGAAATCCTTGTACAAGTGATATTCTTTGCATCCCCAACGTTGGATTGGTGGTCTTCCTTTTTTTCCCAAGGAGTCTTCTTTCTTGGATTCAACCTTGGCATACTGATCTTGATGATTTTTACTTGGATCATTTCTATTGAAAGGAGATTTGAATCCCTTTTTCCTCTCATCAAACTTCTCCTTCTTCTTATCCTTCCAAGACTTCGGCATGGATTCTCTTCCCTGAACTTGCTCATACATGTACTTAGCTTTCTTGATGGCCTCATTCAAGGTCTTGGGCTCATCATACCGAATATTTTATTTATAAAAGGATGGAAGCCCACTCAAAAGCCTTTGTATGTTCACCTTCTCATCATTTATGAACCCGACATACTTTAAAAATCCCAAGAACTTCTTCTCATATAATGCCATAGTCATGCTTCCCATCCCAAGTTCAAAGAACTCCTGCATTTTATTGTCATAGAAATTCTCTTAGAGGTACTCCTTCTAAAAATATTTTGTGAACTACTTCCAAGTGGTCCTATTCTCATTAATATGTTCAACTTGCTTCAGCTAGCCCCACCAGATTACATATTTCCCATGTAAATGGTAGGTGGAAATTATGGCTTCTAGGTTTGATGAATAGTTATGCATTTGGAAATATATCTTAAGTCCAAGAAACCAAGCTTCAACATCATCTTCCCTTTCTCTTTCACCATCAAAGGATGGTGGCCTAATCTTCCTCGTCTATCCTTGCAAAATGTCAAATTCATGCCTTCTTCTTTGGTTCCTAACGGGAGACACCTATGGAATACTTATGGTTTCTTCATATGCATAAGACCTTCTTGATGAGTAAGGAGGTGAGTGGTTTCTTCATATGCAGAAGACCTTCTTGATGAGTAAGAAGAGATAAGACCTTCTTGATGAGTAAGAAGAGATAAGACCTTCATGTGGTTATCTCTTCTTTCATGATACCTGCCTTCATCCTCTTGATTTGAGCCATTCTTTGTGTTGTAAACTAGGTCTGCACCCTTGCCTCTCCTCTCTCTTTTCCCTATCCCTTCATCAATTCTTTCTGTTCTGGTTGGTTAAGTCAGTTTCCCATTACTGAGTGACCTGGTTCTTATTTGTTTGAGTCTTTGCGCATTTATGTTTATGTTTTTCTAGAAGGATTAAATACATGTCATATTTGGTTCATAATGCTTGTCATCACGTTTTCCATTGATTGAGCTCACAGTGGGTCGACCAAGCCTTTTTATATGAATAGGAAAATATCGTGGACAAAGGAAACACATCAAAGAAGTTCATTTCAGGCTTAGAATTAAATCCAAGTAGATAGGTCAATCCTTCAAAGATGGAGATCCAACAGTCGATGCAGATCAATGGATCCTGCGCATTGGGATTTAACAAGAATGACTCTGTGAATTCGACGCTCGGGCATATGAACTTTCCAGTTGTTCAAATCTTCTGAAGTGTCTAATCCTCCGAAGCGTTGAAACCTATGAATTGCCGAAGAACTGAAACCTCCAAATTTTCTAAGACCCAAAGCCTCCAAAGCACTGAAGAGCCGAAGTCCCGAGAGCCTTCCACATCACTCCATCCCCATACCACTATGGGAGATTTCAAAGAACCAGCATTCGAAACTCCTAAATCCTGAACATTCGAAGTGAACCTGGACCATTTATCATAAAGGACACATGGAATCAGATCATCCACTTTTGCGATTTTCCTCCAAGAGATTTCAAACCACAAACATTCGAAACTCCTGAAGCCTGAACATCTGAAGTGAACCTAGACTATCCATTGAAGAGAGCACATGGAAGAAGATCATCCACTTCGGTGATTTTTCCTCTGAGAAATTTCAAAACAAAAACATTCGAAACTCCCGAAGACCGAACATCCAAAGTGAATCTAGACCATCCATCGGAAAGGACATGTGGAAGCAGATCATCCACTTCTGCGCTTTTTATTCCAAGAGATTTCAAAGCACAAAAATTTGAAACTCCTAAAGCCTGAACGTCTAAAGTGAATATGGACCATCCATCGGAAAGGACATGTGGAATCAGATCATCCACTTCGACAATTTTCCTCCATGATATTTCAAAGCAAAAACATTAAAACTGCCAAAGCCCGAATGTTTGAAGTGAATCTGGACAATCCATCTCAAATAAACCAGCATTGTCAATCCTTGCAACAAGTAAGGAAGGAATATTACTTGGATCATAGATTCCAACATAATCAATGGCCACAATTCATTGTGGGGGTGTAAACTACCCGGAAGTTAATTTTCTAGAGCGGTCCCGCAATTGGAACCATGGTATTGTTGGAAGGGTACATGGCAACTTGTGGATGATTACGGTCCCAAAGGTGGTGTGGACCCAAACCACTCTTGACAACTTCTGCAATCATGTGATTATATGACATTAGGTCTCCATGTCACATCCATCTCATCTCCATTAACGCCTGTCACCTCCACTCCCCTCCACTTCATCTACATCCACGACGTCCACCTGCATGCATATTATCTTCCTAATGGACGCCCGCCCCCACGTCTTCCCATTCACAGCCAGTTCATCACAGTGAAAGTGAGAAGAAGGGTAAATTACATGCGAGATGGATCATGCTTAGATTCCGAAAGCTCGGACACATACAAACGGAGAGTTAAGCCTCAGCCTCAGGTCGATGCAGATTGGTTCCAAAACACTTCAGCAGACTACCTTTTCCTCAAGCAGAGATATTCTCATGCAGTCAGTTGTCTCCAGTGGCCTCCAACATCTCGCAGTCATACCAACGCTCAATGTAGATCTCTGTTTTGTCATCTCGTGGTGTATTTTCATCCAATTCAATTCCTCCAATGCATGCATCAGTTCCGTCTCAGAGACAGTAGTAGCGTTTAGTTGATTTATTCCAGCATTGTCTTAGATTAGATACAAGAGTGGTATTTTGTGTGTGATAAGAACCACTCTTTCTAGTTAAGTCCAATGTCTTATTCGATTTAATAATTTGTTTTACAAATAGTTACCTAAAATTAGGTCTCAGTACCTTGCGGACGAGAACCTCTGCAACTATGTTAAATAAAGGGTCTTTGAATGTTTTGAGGGGCAGATTTTTTGGGAAAGAATAACAATACATCAGGCTGGTTGGACCTGTTCTAGGCATGGATTAAATCTCTCTACCTGGTGAACATACTCTCAATGATAGTGTTTCAATCAAATCTTCATGTGTTTTTTATCTTATCTTGAATGTAGTTTTTTATTTGTGCAAAGTACATGTCATTTCCTTTCATCTATTGTGTAACTTGTATTTATTGATATGCAACCTGTGAAAACAACTAATGCTTGGTGAAGATTTTTTTTTATCGCAACATGAAGGAGTAATTGTGTCTTGATACATGTTTAATGTCTTGAAATTATATTTTAAGTATTGAACTTCTTGCAGTAGATTATTCATTGAGTAGCTTCTTATTTCCCTTTGTTTTCTATTATTTCATTGGTAGAGATTATGTCATTAATGTACCACCAGCCAAGGAGGACCCTCATCCATTTCATTTTTCCAACCCAACCTTTCTTTTGTATTGATAGAATAACCCTCTGACCAACCAACAAAAAGTTAAAAGAAACAATCATTCTAAACTGATAGGTGGCCTAGCTTTTCCCTTTAGCAGTCAGGTGCAAACCTTAACACCAACATCTTATGGTGTCGTTTCCATGGAACGGATTAATGAAACATATTTCCCTTGGAGAACGACAATGATAAGATCTTATATTTGATGGTGAACAAAGACTAGACACATTGAGACTACATATAATTCACCTGGTGACTCCATGGTTAAAGAATCCAGTGGCGAATCCACAGTTTTAAGAACTCATAGTTTCAGATGGAAGTCATCTTGGCTTGGACGTTTTCTCCTTTAAATTTCTCTGTTGTTCCTGGTTTTCCAAATTTTGTTCGTACTATAGATGAGTGGGGTGATTTTTTTCCCAGATTTAGAGAACATAGAGATGACAACCCTGTTGATCATTTGCTTGAGTTTCACGAACTCATGCATCAGTGGGGAATACATCACGAGGATGTACTAATGAAGATGTTCATGTACTCATTAGAGGGAGATTCTCATGAGTGGTATCGATCCTTGCCCCCTGCTAGCATCTCTTCCCTGGAACAGTTCCATGCTGCATTCTGTAAGCATTGTAAAAGGTTTTTTCCAGCTGATTTACTTTTTGAGAACTGTCGTGAAGAATTTGAATCTCATATTCGACAGTCACTTAATCCAAGTGAGGAAAGTGATGTTGAAGGTCATGAGCATGTTTTTCCCCTTCCTTCTAAAATTGTTGAGAAACAGGAAATCTATAAGTCTCAAGATGACATTATGGAGCTAGAACAAGGACAAACCAACAATGTAGGAGACATACCCATTCATTTCAAAGAAAAAGATGAGCAGTATCAAGGGTGTTTTGCTTCCCTTTATGGTTGTGAATCACATGACTTTCATGAGTTGTGTCAACGAGGACAGGAGCAGCTCAGTCTTGTTTATAATGCAAATCTCACACAAAAACAAATTTTTCCTCTGAACCAGTTGGAGGATTTTCATGAGTTTCAAGATCCAATAGCGAGATGGATGGATTCTTATTTTTCCAAAATCCCAAAGGTTAAAAGTTTTACCATGATCATCATTTGCAACTATAAGTACCGGATGCCTACCAAATTTTTGTCGTGTTTGATATATCCTCTTTAGATTATTCTAAACAGTGACCTACACATAGTTATGATTCTTAGTCAAATGCTTTCTTAGTTTCATTGGAAGTGGAATTACACATGATTGTGTTGGTTTTCAGCTTAATAGAGTAGGTAGTAGGATAATAAGCTCGTAGTTCAAGAATTTAATTTTTAGTTCGCAAATTATTTTTCATTATGTTGGTTTTCAGTAGCTTGTTTGAATAAGAGACTGCATAACCCAACAAAGACATAGGGGTTTAATTTCATTTTAAATTTTCAGTAAAGACTCCATACCCCAATGCAGGCACTGGGGTGTAGCCTCGATTTTTAATTCAATAAAATGCATGGATGAGGGACAGTAGTAAATACATAGGGATGGAAGATGAAAAAAAGGTAAGAAATGGAAGGTAAGAGAGGTTATTTAATCTCAAGGCACCGATATACAGTTCTTAGCACCCCATAGGGATCAGCTATCCCCAGTTGGAGCCAATGTTGTAAACTAGGTCTCCACCCCTGCCTCTCCTCTCTCTTTTCCCTATGCCTTCATCAATTCTTCCTCTTCTGGTTGGTTAAGTCAATTTCCCATTACTGAGTGACTTGGTTCTTATTTGTTTGAGTCTTTGCGCATTTATGTTTTTTTTTTATGGAAGGATTAAATACGTGTCCTATTTGGTTCAGAATTCTTGTCATCACGTTTTCCATTGATTGAGCTCATAGCGGGTCGACCAAGCATTTTTATATGCACAGGAAACTCTCGTTGACAATGGCAGCACATCAAACAAGTCCATTTCAGGCTTAGAATTAAATCCAAGTAGACAGGTCAAGCCTTCAAAGCTGGAGATCCAACAGTCGATGCAGAGCAATGGATCCTGCACATTCAGAGTCTAAAACTCACACTGGATTTAACCGGAATGACTTTGTGACTTTGACACTCAGGCGTCTGAACTTGTTTGTCATTCAAATTCTCCAAAGTGTCGAATTCTCCAAAGTCTCAAATTCTCCGAAGGGTCGAAACCTCTGAATTGTCGAAGAACCGAAACCTCCGAATTGCCTAAGACCCAAAGACCCGAAGTCTCGAGAGCTTTCCATGTCACTCCGGGCATATACCACTCCAGGAGATTTCAAAGCACCAACATTCGAAACTCTCGAATCCCGAACATCCGAAGTGAACCTGGACCATCCATCGGCAATGACACGTGGAAGCAGATCATCCACTTTGATGATTTTCCTCTGGGAGATTTCAAACCACAAACATTCGAAACTCCGGAAGCCCGAACGTCCAAAGTGAACCTGGACTGTCCATCGGCAAGGATACGTGGAAGCATATGATCCACTTTGGTGATTTTTCCTTCAGGAGATTTCAATGCAAAAACATTCAAATCTCCTAAAGCTTGAACGTCCGAAGTGAATTTGGACCATCCATCGGCAAGGAAACGTGGAAGAAGATCATCCACTTTAGTAATTTTTCCTCCAGGAGATTTCAAATCACAAACATTCGAAACTCCCGAATCCCAAACGTTCGAAGTGAATTTGGACCATCCATCGTCAAGGACATGTGGAATCAGATCATCCACTTCGGCAATTTTCCTCTGGGATATTTCAAAGAAAAAAAATTAAAAACTACCGAAGCCTGAACGTCTGAAGTGAATCTAGATCATCCATCTCAAATAAACTAGCACCGTTGATCCTTGCAGTAGATAAGGATGGAATATTACTCAGATCGTAGATTTAAACATAATCGATGGCCATAATTCATTGCAGGGACATAAATTGCATGGACATTCATTTTCTAGAGTGGTGCCACAATTGGAACCATGGTATTGTTGGAAGGGTGCGTGGAAACTTGTGGGGGATTGCGGGCCTAAAGGCGGTGTGGACCCAAACCACTCTTGAAAACTTCCGCAATCACGTGCTTATATGAAATCAAGTCTCCAGGTCACCTCCATCTCACCTCCACTCATGCATGCCACCTCCACTCCCCTCCACTTCATATACATCCATGACATCCATCTGTACGTGTCTTGTCTTCCTATTGGACACCCGGCCCCACGTCTTCTCGTTCATAGCCATTTCATCACATAGAAATTGAGAATAAGGGTTAGTTATAGGTGAGACAGAGTTCTCTTAGCTTATGAAAGCTTAGACACATACAGACGAAGAGTTAATCCTCAATCACATGTCGACAAAGATTGGTTCCATAACACTTGAGCAAACTACCTCTTCCTCAAGAAGAGATCTTTTCATGTAGCCAGTTATCTCCAGTGGGCTCCAACATCTCGCATGAATGCCAATTCTCAATGCAGAGCTCTGTTTTGTCACCCCGTGGCCTACTTTTGTCCAATTCAATTCCTCTAGCGCATGCATCAATTCTCTCTCAGAGACAGTAGTAGTTTTTAGTTGATTTATTCCAGCATTGTCTTAGATTAGATACAAGAGTGGTCTTTTGTGTGTGATAAGAACCACTCTTGTTGATTAGGTCCAGTGTCTTATTTGAGTTAATAATTTTTTTTACGAATAGTTACCTAAAATTAGGTCTCAGTCCCCTGAGGACGAGAACCTCTGCAACTCTGTTAAATAGAGGGTCTTTGAATGTTTTGAGGGGCAGATTTTTTGGGAAAGAATAGAAATACATCATACTGGTTGGAACCATTCTAGGCATGGATTAAATATCTCTACCTGGTGAACATACTCTTGATGATAGTATTATGTTCAAATCTTCATGTGTTTTTTATCTTATCTTGAATGCAGTTTTTGATTTGTGCAAAGTACATGTCATTTCCTTTCAGTTATTGTGTAACTTGTCTTTATTGATATGCAACCTGTGAAAACAGCTAATGCTTGGTGAAGATTTTCTTTTATCACAACCTGAAGGAGTAATTGTGTCTTGATACATTTTTAATGTCTTGAAATGATATTTTAAGTATTGAACTTCTTGCAACAGATTATTCATTGAGTAGTTTGTTGTTTCCCTTTGTTTTCTATTATTCACTGGTCATCAGTGTACCACCAGACAAGGAGGACCCTCATCCATTTCGTTTTTCCAACCCAACCTTGCTTTTGTCTGGATAGAATAACCCTCTGACCAACCAACAAAAAGTTAAAAGAAACAATCATTCTAAACTGATAGGTGGCCTAGCTTTGCCCTTTAGCAGTTAGGTGCAGACCTTAATACCAACACTTTATTTGTCTTTACAACTTATTTAAGATCTACAAAACATGAGCATTTATCTGACTTTTCTTTCTCATCAGCCTCCCATTGTCTTCCTTGTAGCTCTGCATTTCTATTTTTAGTATTCTCACAATTTCTATCAATGTTTCTTGCTCCTCTTGACCCTTCTTTTCGTTGGATTCTGTCTCTGCATTACCAACTCTGATATTCTGAGCTTTGGCCTCTTTATCATGGCTGAAGGATCCCTTACCTTCTTCCATTTCTTGAATATGCATTCTGATCTGATGTGTTTAAACCCCTTAATTCTACAAAATGTGAAAGTGACAATCTTGTCAGAGTTAAGCATATGATGAACAAAATTTTCCAAACAATGTTATAGGTCCTTTCAATTCATGAAGAATATGAATATATATATATATATATATATATATATATATATATATATCAATCTGCATCATAAATCACTTCCATGTTATCGTTAGGCCGATACAAGATTCAATTCTACACAGACACTTCTTTCGAACCCCTTCCCCAGGTGACCACAACTTGAAACCACTGGCTTAGCCCTTCCTTAGTTCTTTTTGTTCTTTGAAAACAACAATTCGGCCAGTATGCCCCTTTTACTTCGACCAAAGTCTCATAGGATCAAGGGTCATGACCAAGCGGTTAGCAAGAGTTGCTTATCCGAAGCTTCGGGACATCGAATCTCTAGGTGTTCGGGCTTCGGGGGTTTTATGATGCAGGAGCATCTATAACTTCATCAAGCGAGCCAACATGTGGAGTAAAGAACATACAGCTGGACAGCGCCAGCACATACATTTTTGAATTTCTTTGAAAAGATTGTTGCACCGTCGTTTGAATGAAAGCATTCATATGAAGCGCCTTTGTATTGTATTGTAGATAAGAAGGCATTTAATAGTTTTAATGCTGTTAGATAGGAATTAACTGTAGATTAGACAGTTTGCTTTCGAGAGGGAAAACAGAATATAGGCACCCTCCGTTGTATTATTGTAAGATTCAAATAATTCTAGATTATTCAGCATTAGTATTGAGGAGCAAGAACAGAGCAGAGCAGAAAGATCTTGTGAAGAAGCCCATGTACAGATATTGAATTAATAGGAAAGCTTTGATTCAATTCCATGGATGCGTTTAGTCTCTTTGTGTTGTTGATATTATGCTGTTGTTTACTTGCTTCCTTTTATGCCTATCTTTTATATGCTGCATATGTGATTGCATATCAGGTTCGAAACCTGAGAGAATGAGAGAATAAGTTCCAATTGTTTCACTATTTGAACCAGGAGATTCCTGCATAGAGTGCAGTCGAATTCCTCCGCATAGAGTGCGTTGATGAGGTTCAATAGTGAAGCTCTTATTCTCGTCAACCAGAATTGTGGTGGGTTATTCGAGCCATGCAGGTTAAGTGCAGGACGAATGGAAGTCTCAGTAGCAAGCCTGAGAGAAGAAAGGCCGGGGTTGCTGTGACTGGGAAAGTGCAGAACCTGGAAGACTTCAACACTTTGAAGTTGTTGAAGGCGGGGCGCAGGCATCGTGCTCGAAGTCTCTGAGGGAGTCAGAGTGATCCTGAGTGGGAAGCGCATGAAATCTCAGGAGGGAGAGTTCCTTAGTTAGTGGTGAGGAACAGATCCAAGTGAAGCCCGAATGGGAGGAGTTCCGGAGTGAAGGATTCTTCAAGAGGAAGAGAATCGACGACTTGAACTTCTGTGAAAGAATTAACCTTCAAGTGCAAGTAGAACCCTCTTGGCTATCGCACATCGACATATCGGGGTTGGTGAGTGCAAGAGTTGCATGCACGTCGATATCGCGGGTAGCGATTTTCCAGTTTTCGTGGAAGCACCGACTTTCGGAGGAACACGTGGCACGTCATCTCGGGATGTCGGGTCTCGGGAATTGAAGGGCGAGCAATTGGTCTCATAACCCGCGAACTCGCGAGGGGCGAGATAGCGATACTCGGGTATCGGTGACCCGGGACCTCAGAAGTCAACGTGAAGTCATTTGAACTCGCGGGAGGCGAAGCTGCGAGATCGCGAGATCGTGAGTCTCGGCATCTCGGTACATCGGGTATCGGGAGTTGGAATCCTGAGTGATTGGGAGTACGAAAGGCGAAGTTCCGATCCCCGAAACAGAGAAGAAGTCAACAGAGAGGAGTGAACTGTGGGTATAGGGAATCCAATAAGAAGGAAGGAGAACCGTTGAGTTCTTCGGGCCGATGGAAACGAAGGTCCTGGTGGAAGCGACCGTGCCGCTGAGGGCAGGTTGTGTCAGAGTGGTATCAGAGCCTGAAGATCTTGTCTGTATATTTCAGGCAAGAGGAGTGAAGGAGGAAAGAAAAGCACTCTGATACTCACGACTTGCGTCAGAGTGGTATCAGAGCCGAGGTTGTGGAGTTCTCTTTGTTCAGGTAGCAGAGAGAAGCGGATACACCATGATGCCCTGAAGAGAGAGGCAGTCACCTGATCATGAGGACAGGGATGCCCGAAGAAGGGGTAGGCCGGCAGGGAATCCAGAAATGGAACATCAAATACGAGATCTCAGGGCGAGACTCGAAGAGATGGAGACCACCCAGAGACGTGGAGATGGTACAGCAGAGTTCAGCGATTCCGAGGTTGAAGAGGAAGCTGGACATGACCAAGAAGAGGTCACAGCGGAAGATGCTTCAACCGAGAGGTTGATCCGAGCCATTTCGAGGATGATCTCGAAGACAAATATGGACATTCCTATCTATGAGGGAAGTCTAAACGCAGAGGAGTTGCTGGATTGGATCCGGGCACTTGACACCTACTTCGATTACGAAGATATCGAAGAGGACAAGAAGGTAAGGCATGTCGTCACGAAGATGAAGGGACATGCGGCCTTATGGTGGGACGAGCTGTAGGCAGACATGCGTTCCAAAGGCAAACAAAAGATCAAAAGCTGGGATCGGATGATCGCCAAGATGAAGGCGAAGTTCATTCCGAGGGACTACCAGATCACTCTGTTCAGGCGCATGCAGAACCTGAGACAGAAGTTGATGACGGTGAAAGAGTACACCGAAGAATTCTATAGGCTCAACATTCG